>JARFTM010000081.1:0-146887 GCA_030278935.1 Trichoderma polysporum | reverse complement strand
AGTTGGATGCAGGAAACAAAGAAAAGGATCCAAAGCAAAAAAAAAAAAAAAAAAAAAAAAACTCCGTGCATGCATATGACCCTGTCCCTGTTCTCATCCTAAAACCATGTCCCTAAGCTAAGCTAAGCTAAAAAATAAAAATAAATCATTCTCATATCAAGGGGTAATAATAGCCGTCATAAAGGTGAAGGCCGTAAAGGAAATTCGAAAAGAAGGACCAAATAAAGAAGCCAGAATAAAAAACCAACGATGAGAAAAAAAGACAAAGGAAATCGTGGATGGAGCGGCGCCAGGTCCTTTACAGGCCGGCGCGTTCGCCCACTGGGTATCATGGTGAAAAAAATCCCCAAATGCTTGGTGTATGTGCGTGATCCTTGTAAAAAAAAAAAACAGTTCCCAGAGTTCAGATAAGATACCATTGTACCGTGTAAGATGAAGAAGCAAAACTGATAGAAATAGAAGAGTAACATAATCGTGAGTGGGCTGCGTGAATGCGATTTGTTTGGATTAAGTGTCATAGACAAAAAATCACAGCATCGACAAAAAGGCAGAGCCACGGATGCGTCGAATATGAAGAATAAGAGCAAATAGTCGTAACTCTAAATAAAAAGTCGAATGTTCGTTCCGATAAGTCGTTAAAATCATAAAGCGAGGAGAATAGAATGATTGGCGATGAAAGGGACATGGAAGTCAAATTGAGTAGAGAGGCGAGAGTCAAGCGGTTGTGTTCATCCGTGAAACGATGAGGTGCAGCTTACAGCCGATCCCCATTTACAAGAAGCGTCGTACCCATTCAGGGCTGAGCCAGCCGACCTTATCAAAGGCGGTCCAGAGCTTGGAGGCCTTGTTGACGTCAATCTTGCAGGCTTGCTGGGCGTCGGTCTTGCGGAACTCCTTGCCGGTGCGAAGACACTGGAGACGTCGCTCAAACATGCGTCGCTTGCTGGTGAGATATGTGGCACAGTCGAGGCGCAGATTGCCAGCGAGTGAAAGCTCGTCGGGGTGCAAGAGCTGCTTGAATGGGTCGGTGCTGAGGTCAATTGGTTGGCCCTTCCAGTCCACCTTGAGGCTGTTAGCCTTGGCAGGCAGAGAATTGAGAGGCGGGCAGTAGTTGGGAAGCGACTCGAAATCCTTGTCCTCGCGGTTGGGAGCGACGATGCGACGAGACGGCTCGGGCGTAGCGCTGGGACGACGACGGACAGCAGCGGGTCGAACTACGGCCACAGGTGAGGATAAGCCGGTGACAACGCTGGAGCGGATGGGTCGTGGGGCTTGCGGCTTGGAGACTCGATCGGTACGCTGAGATCGGGCCGGCTTGGCTGCAATTGGCTTCGCCGGGAGGATGGCGTGGAACCGCCGAGCTCCGGCCTCCCGGTCAGCGACCAAGTATGCTCGCTCCTTCATCAACCATGCTCTGCGGTCGCTGGTGAAATGCTTCATGACCTGTGAGCGAAAGGTCAGGGCAAGCTCATAATCCTCGCGCAGCGGGGGTGCGACGCGAGCGAAGATGAGAGCGGACGACTCTCGAGCGCGGACATGGTCATCGACGATTCGCTGGTGGTTTTCAACAACCTCAGCGGGAGCAAACAGAGGCGGCTGTGGCGGGCTCGAGGGCGAGGATTCATCGACCGGATAGAGAACAGGGTCCTGGATTGCCGGGCATGGTGGCGTGCGTGGTATGTTGTCGCCGTTATTGTTGTTGCTAGTGACGGGCTTGGTGTAAGGCGAGATAGGAGGCGACATGGGCAGTGGGTGTTTGTCAGACCGGCCATTGTTTGCCGACATGGTAGTAAGGGCAGCAGTCATCTCATTGAGAGTCATTGATTCCTGACGACGGGTCTTGGCCTGGTTAAAAGTCTCGAGGAGGTTCTCAGGGGGTGACATGAGATTGCTAATATCGAGCTTGTTGCTCATCTTGGGTGGCGCCGGGGCAGCCATTGCTGGAGAAGCCGCTGCGGGCGACTCGCTGTGGGGGAAATTGGCGGCCATTGTGCGAGATTCAATAGCGGCCTGATGGTTGTTAAGGAATTGGTAAAAAGGAGAAGGTGCAAGGGTTGAAAATAGAGAGGACGAAGAAGTAGAAGTAGAACCAGGAATTGAATTCCCAGGAGCGGGAGCTGGATTGCTCAGGATCTTATCGAATTGGGTGGAAGCTTGCTGGGCGGCGCGGAAAGAGGCGTGGCTTGCGGTGGGTTTGTCAGCCATTCCAAGATGGCGATGACCCGTCTGACGTGGTTATGTCGGTGGCAAAGACCGTATCGAGCCGGAGCGCAGGCAACACAGGCAGGTGGGTCAGGCAGAAAGGTTGGATGTGAAATCAGTCACAGCCTTTCGGAATTTAGCGTATGCCGGAGATAGAAGGCCGTTGAGATTGACTTTATGGCCCCAAAGTCCGTTTGACAGGTAGTGGAGATGGAGATGGTGACGGAGATGGTGACGGACGGGAAAGAAGATGATGAGTGAAGGAGAAGAGGATCGGGATAGACCAAAAAAAAAGCCAATTTGGGAGTCTTGAGATGATATATAGAAAGGCGCCTTGATTACTGTCACTCTAGCGACAGCAAGTCAGTATAAAAGGGCAGGTGAAATGATTGAGCGTGATGAATGGAACCGGCAGGTCCCATTCAAGCATGCGGGATGTGCCGCGAGGATAAGAATTCACCTATTGTTGCTTTCGTTTCAGCGCAAACGAATTCGGCCTCAATAGAGAGAACAAGAAGGACAATCGCCGATTGGAACGGCAGCTCTGTTGGATTGAATAGGTTTCGCTTGCTGTGGCCTTGGAATACTTGAAAGCCCACGATGCAGCAGGGAAATTGAGTTTGGAGGGTAGCAGATCGATTCTGGCAGAAGATGCAGGAACAAAAAGGTTGACTTTTTGCCCCCCTCGGTAGCGGAGATTACGGGTGAAGAGCAGCTGAATCAGGAATCTCAGCTTTGCGCGTTGCGGATTTTTCTCTCTCTCTAGAAAGTGTTTGATTTTGCGTTGAGAGAGGGGGAGGGAAGGGGAAGGCAGCAGGCAAATAAATGGAAAGCTGGCGGGCCGCAAGCTGGGATTGATGACTCTTTGACGAAGCGGCGGGCTGTTGACTAAGACGCTATTCCTCTCTCCAAAAAGCGAATACTTTGCTGCTTTCTAGAGCAGGGGCACATGGAGGCTTTGCAAGGACAAGCGGACGAATCAGTCGAGGCAAAAGTCAAGAAAAGGCCAAAACTGCGAGTCAATCATGCTCTTGTCGAACAGTAAATCAGTGTTGATACCCGACGAGGAGGAACCGTCTTGGTATTAAAAAGCCGTGATGTGGCGGCCAGCAAGACCCTGATGCAGGCACCACACGCGCGAGCACGCCCCCCCGCAAGGAAGGAGCAAAGAGACAAAGGAAGCAGTGATTGCGGCAGCGGGAAACGGATAGGGGGTGGGCGTATAAGGAGGTTGCTTTCCACCTAGTTGTGGTGTTGCTAGTACTAATATAGTAGCAGTGCTTCGTACCCATGACTGGTTTCTTGATACAGTAGAACTAGGGTGGAGGGGGTGCTGGTAAGATATCTGAGGAGGCTTCTGCTGTTGCTTCTACAGCATGCTTTGCTGCCTACAGTACAAAGTTCGCTTGCTAGCAAGTTATCTTCACCGTTTTTGTCTCGGGGATAGCGCCATTATTCAAAATATACACACAGTATACATAAACCTACACAGAATCCCAATTTAATTGCCTTTAAAAGCACAGCAATTAGTTACATTATTCAGCTGAGCCAGGTCTCTCCTCCGCAGCGGGATATCAGCCACCAGCAGAACCTACTGTACGGGCGAAGGAAGCGGCCATGATAAGTGACGGATCGCAAAAAAAAAGGCGGCAGCTCAAATGGGCGAAACACGGCGGGCATGATTGGAAGGAAGCGCTTGGGTCAGGCTACACACCTTTTTTTCACGGAACGGGGGGGGAAGGAGAAGAGAAAGGAAGGAAGGAGAGAGAGGGAGGAAGGAGGCAGTGAAGCAAGGGGAGGGGGGTGTAAATAGTGTACACCCTGTATCTTCGATTTTATTCGATTTTATGAATCTTTGGGTGTTGAAACATGTGCTTTCGCATCAATGATGGCTCTATTTATCTCTTCTTCAACAATTGCTTTTTTATTTTCATAATAGCTTTTCTATTTGTTTTTCCCCTCACGATTGTTCCGAACGGCGGTGGAAAATATAAAACAAAAGAATAATTAAAAAAAAAAAAAAAAAAAAATCTAAAAGAGGGAGCGACCGACCTGCGTTTGCTCTTCTGCGAGGTACCCCGGCGGATCTCCATTTCGGCCAATGTACTGCATAAATGCCTTGCAACAACGTGGATTTGCTAAAAGTCCTGCCCAAAAAGAAAAGTTGCATCATCGGGGGGGTCCCTCTCTGCGAACATGGGCTTAGTGCATCGACTAATGTACGGAGTACCCTGACATGAGTAGCGCCGTGCAGTGCGGCACAAGTACTCGTTACGGAGTCCTACCATAAGTTGCATAGGCGCCTGGTGACTTCATCGCGCCTCCAGTCAGTCGCCGTAAGGCTAAAGTAGGCACGGGAATTTGGTTCAAATCGCCCAATTGACGAATTGATGCCTATCATCAGCTGCGTCAGGCGGTGAAAACATTGCAATCTATGTGTAACGCTGCCTGTCAGAGGCAGAAGCAAAGGCAGAGGCAGAAGCAGAAGCAGTCTATACCTACTAGGTACCTAGTCTTCTATACAAGATACACAAAAGTAACTGTTACTTGCAGACACGGTCTCCAGCCAAGCACCAGAAAAGGTACCTTGGAACAGACGCAGCTTGCTTTCTGCACGGAGAGTTTCATTCAATTCACACTCACGCACGCACTTCAACTTGTCCTTCCTCTTTTGCTACGCTCACCCTCCCTCTCTTCCCCTTTGCGCGGCCAGTCATGTGCGGCCTTCAGGCGCGGTCATCAGGCACACCGGTCCAGGCAAAAGGGGTGGGTGAATGATTTGATTTTCCGGCATCCCAAAAATAACACCCCTCCTTTACGAAGTAAACAGGGCCATCTGGAATCGCTCTTCTTTAGTGCTCTAAATATGTAACACAGATAGGATGCTGTTCCTGTACGAAGGAGCTGTGCATAACATAGGGCGACAGGCCATTTCTCAACGCTATCCAAAGTTACTTTGTTTGTATCGGTAATGGTGATGTTAAGTGGCGTCTGTACTTAGAAAAGAGAGAGAGAAAGAGAGCAAAAATAGCGGAAAAGAGATTGCGATTTAAGGCTAGTAGCTGCAATTAGGCTACACAAGACTAGAGAGCTTGATGCTGCTGCTTGTTGGGGAGGGTGGCTGTAAGTGGAGGTACCTGAACGGCCGCCTCTCTCCCCTGCTTCACCGCATCAATATCACAAGCGCGACAAGCCCTAAGACTCTTTTTTTTTTCTACAAGAAAAAAATCGAAGAAAAAAAAGGAACAGAAAGGAATTAAAAGCGGAGAGAAAGAGGGTCAATTGACGTATGCGCAACATGATTTCGCGCCGCTACGACGGTGGGGGATCTCATTTGGCCCTGCGTTGGGCATTTTTGTCCGTCCATTTGGTGGGTGTCATGCCATATAGCTGGCGGCTAGAGCGTCGCGAGAGGAAACGGACAGGGAGATATAGCAAGTAGTGCCGAGGACGAATTGCCCTAAAATGGAAAAAAAGAAAGATTAGGAATTATCGTTTTCGTAAAGATCACGACGACATCATCATCATACGAAGAAAAAGAAAAAAAAGGGCGTGTAGAACAAGAGTAGATGGACTTCCCTTCGTACTTGCATAGTAATTCTGCAAGCCTCAATTGGTGTCTGAGTCTACCGCGAATGAGGTCACAGTTATTAAAAAAAGACACCATTCAACAATCTTTAGTCACAAAGTAATCCCTCAACAAAAGACCTCAATTGCATCAGTAGCACCAATACCAGAAAAAAAAAACGGGATTCATGAGCCGGTGGTTGACTAACTAGAGGGAACTTGTGATGGGATGATTGATAATGGAAAGCCGATAGAGGGGCATTATTTTGGTGATAAAAAAGAAACGAGAGGAAAAAAAGGAGGGGCAATTGGGTTATCACCCCTCATCGATAAGGGCCTCGGCGTACAAAGTAACTGGTAGCACCAATATTCGGTCGATCTGGACCCGGTTGGTAGGATTGGAACGAAGAAGAGGGGATGGTTTGAGACTTGTTTCGGTTAATTGACCGCGGAGATTAACAGGGAAGAGAGAAGCAGGAGAAAAGCAAGAAAGAAAGAGGAAAAGCACGCATATGGTTGTCGCATCTTCGTCTCTCGCGGCTTCATATGTGCAAGCAGCAGACGACATCTCTGGCGGCAGTGGCGCAATAAGCAGCTGGACCTGCTCAGCTCTACTGTTTATAGGCCTACTAGTAGTACTCCAAGAAAAAGGGCTTCAAGGTGACTGACTGGTGATGAACAGGTGGGCAGTTAAGTGGGGTGACTGTCTGATTGATGGGTTTGATGGAGATGGGCGACGAACATGGAGGGGGTGTGTGTCCGTTGAAAGTCCGACGAGTAAAAAAAAAAAAAAAGAAGAAGAAATAAAAGAAATAAAAGAAATAAAAATAAAGAGGCAGCATCAAGACAACCTTGTGCAAGGTTCCAAATGGCAGGGCTCCCCCTCCTAGTTGGATTGACTGACTCTGACCGTGACAAACCGTGACAAGAGACTCGACCAACAGGGCCCTGGTCTGATCCCCGTATCTCTCGGTCAAGTTTAGGTGCCTGATGCCCAACGACCCGGACTACCTATTCTGGGTAGCGACTAGTGAGGCAGCCCAATCGCAAGAGGCATGTCGTCGCGTTCGAAACAGCCATTGTTGCGCGGCGCGGCGTTGCGTTGCGTGGACATGGACGTGGATGTGGCCCCCTCATATCTCACATGCTGCGATGCCCGGTCTTCGCTTCTGCTCTTCTTCTGCTTTGCTTTGCCTTGCCTTGCTTCGGGTTGGTTTGGCACGGGCTTTTTAGCTTGGCTCCGTCGAGATGAGGCTTTGCGTAAACGACTGGCTGGCGTTGCTTCTTTGTTAGTGTCAGCCAACTCATGCCACGAATAAAACGAACAAGATAGAGAGAGACAGAGAAGAAAAAGACAAAAAAGAAGAAGAAGACACTTGTCTTGTTGGCGTAGGTCTACTGGTCAAGACAACACACACGCACGCACTCGGGTTGCATTGCCCATTTGCATCTGCTCGCCACTTCTTTTCTGCGTTGTCCGTACGCGAGAGGCTGCGTCCCTTCACCGGCTGCGCGATGCTTGTCCTGTCAGAACAATCAATCCCATCTCATTCTTATCCCGTCAGCTCGGTGTCCTGCAACTCTGCCCTAGCCCATCGCAGACGAAGCTGATGATTGGCGGCATCCCACTGGAGCCTTGTCCATAACGTACATACACATACTCCGTACACAAAAGCAACCTCACCATGTCCGCCATCGTTATCCTATCGGAGAGACTCTCGGTATCTGCCTAGAAGCTGAAGAGGCAACATTCGACACAGCACCCGTCAATTGGCCAGTAGCAGCTCGGCGGCACACAACGAAACCCATTGGCCAATGGCTTGCGCCTCGGCATCCACACCGTAACTCGCGTGACTTTGTCCACCTGAGCTCTTCTTTCCCCTCCCTTAGTACGGACTCTCAGTGGTATAATACTGTATATAAACACCCTCCATTACGAAGTATGTGCGGCCATTTCTTTTGGTTTTTCTGGTCATCCGGAAAAGCGATATGCGACAGAATTGGCAGCCGGACCGTAAGAAAGAATCAATCAATCCATTATTCGATAGACCTGGTTCGCAATTCGAGCGGGAGGAGGGGAGGGGCGTGTGGGCTGGCGGCGCAAAAAGAGGAGAGAGAATCTGGATCTGAGAAGCGTAAACAGCGTGCATGATACATTGACATAGCCAACCACTCACGCAAGACACTAGCAGTGCTGCTCCGCCTGCTTTAGCCCAAAAGCAGTAATACTTGTCCACCAGAGAGTGAGTCACAGGATGGGGCTGACGATGGAAGCAACTAAAAAAGGGAGCCGAAGCAATGGGATTGCATCGACTACGGAGTAGTATGGCTGGACCTGGCTTAGGTGCTCTCCAAGGCAGCCGTTCTATCGATAAGCTGACCCAGAACTACTGGTATTATCAAGCCAATGAATTCTCTAAATTGCTTGATTCTAATGTTCCATGTAGGTCCTCGACCATTCCCCGTACACACGCATAGACACACATACGTCACGGCCGTAGGCATCAATCGCAATCATGACCGTTAGGCGAATTGGCACTCGGCTGCCTGGGTATTTTATTTAAATTCAATTTGCTTGCCTAGCTGCGGAGAGAGGGGCTGACTTTCTCTTTTTTCTCTCTTCTTTTTCTTATAGGAATTTCAGCCCGTGCGGCTGGAATGCCTAATACGGGATCCGGTCGACTTTCGCCTTGGCGCAATCCGCATCTCTATCTCAGCGCCGCCCATGTGAAAGCCAGACGTACGTCAACGTCATCCCCAGCGGATGCCTTCAAGCCCGCCTTCAAGCCCGCCTTCAAGCCCGCTTGGGGCGGGCGGTTCGAGCACTCTAGTTGGGTCTGGTGAGTGTGGGGGAAGAGAAGGGAAAGGGAAAAAAAAGATCCATCACGGAGAGGGAGGGGGGGTGTCGTTAAGCCTGGGTTTCGACAGATGACAGAAATAAGTTATTATGGAGTCTGGAATCAGTCTCCCCCTCGTACCCAGGCCAGGACTAACGGAGCAAATCACTTGGTATTGCTGCCGATAAGGGAACTCGCTTGGTGGGAGAGAAAAAAGAAGAGAGACTGATTCCATCCATCATCAATTGGGACCGGATTGGACAGAACCGGGCTGAATTGGATTGGATTGGATTGGCTTTCGGATCGGAGTCGTCGCGGCTCAGCCATGATTATTACTCTCCCCCCCATCAGCATCGTCATCGTCTCTCGTCAGTCTCACTCTCGCTTGACAGCTCAGATCAGCTCGCTTGGCTCCTCGGTCTGCTTTGCTTTGATTTGAAGTTGATAACACCCACGCAGGCAAAAACCAATAGACAAGGCCAATGCGCCGCTGCAGACCACAAAGGGGGACGATCCGGCCTGACCGGATCTGTCAAGACCTCCCATCGAGCCCTGTTGATTTCTTTCCCTTGCTTGCTACCGGGCTTGATTTGACAATTTGATTCCCCCCCCGTACTCCGTATACATGCCCAAGTACGGCTCCCAAACTCCGATGAGAGGGAAAGGCTTGATTGATCAGCAACCAGCGGCTCTCTTGGGAACCAACAAGAATAGGAAACAAATAACCCCGGCCGGCTCCTCTAAGCCATCCCCTCCACTAGTGCCCACATCTGGGCCATGCCGTTCCATCACACTACTAGCACTGGGCCTAGTATTATCCCGCGGCAGCCCGCGCATGACACCCCAAATCGATGTTTGGGGGCGCCGCCCTGGCCTTTTCTGCTGCCTCTTTGATTTTCGGGAGGGGAGTGGGAAGAAAACATGAGGAGAGCGCGGGAGACAGATACTGTCGCACTGCAGACAAAGACACACGCCTATCGCACCAACATGGTTGAAGAAAGCGCCCGCCCGATTGGATTCCTGTTCCCTTGCGAGGCCATATACGGGCCGCCCGCCGCTTGACGCGAAAAGTCACTCCCGTGGCCCCCCCTCCGCTCTTGGGCCTTTTTTTCTTTTTTGGCTGCCAGGATGCTGCTCTGGCTCCACGGAAAGCTTATCGGCGAAGAAGGGGGAGAGAGATAATCAAAAAGAGGGATGGGGGTCTGGTCTGCTAGGATGCGACATCGTGACAATGACGGGTGATGGGTTCGAGGGATCACGGGCTCGTAGTCGCGCGTCGGAAGCATGAAACTTGCGTCATTGATTCGATTATATCTCTCGTTCCCACCCACATCTTTGCTTCTCCTCGTTCGGCTCCGAGATGGCATTTGCTGCTAGATTTCGATCCCATCCCATCCCAACTAGCAATTGCTTGCACATGGGCATACCTAGTCTGCAGACCAACAGAAAGCAGCCTTCACAAAGACTCCCCCTCCCCTTTGTCCTTCCCCCCCACGGGCACAGTTTGAGCGGATTTCTCTCGGTCTTGGAGTATGCTGAAAATCCCCGCCGCAGATGCTGCTGCTGCAGTAGTCAAGTCGTGCTCCCGCTCTTTTCCTTTCTGTGGCCATCCTGGAAAAGCAGCAAGGGGATACGAGCGCGCCATGCAACTTTTGCATAACCGCCTATGCAACAGGGAATAATCCCATGTGGCTGGAGAGGGGCCTTGCTGATCAGCGTGCTTGTCAACTCGCATTAATTAAGGCACAGATCTAAGGTGCTTTTTCGGAAGCGGTATAAGATGGACGGAGCACGGGAGTTAGTAGTTAGCATGTGCAGATGAAGCACATCATCCAATGAGGACCCTCGTGATGTTTTTCTATTCTATTCTATTATTCTTTGGCAAGAGAGGTTTGTTGTAATTTTGATTTATTGTGATCACGAATCCAAAGGGTGAACGTTTTACAAAGGATTTGGGACAGTCTTGGTGACTATTAGAACAAGGCTTCAGGCTAGGAGGGCTTGGAGGGATAAAGTGGCGGGCAGGACTAAAATCGGTCGCGATGCCTGCCACACTGATTGATGCTCAGAATATCTTCAGCGAGTTTATAAAGAAGAACCAAAGGGGAGCTGGGAGAATTCTTGGAGGTGAAACTATTTTCTTTCACTAACTAACTCCCATTTTTTATTCACATTTCCATCCATTGGTATCGCATCGCATCTCATCGCGTTGCAGATTTTTGAAATCTAATCAAGGTGTACTTCGTGATCACACACTCTCTGTGTCTCCCTTCAACCTGTAGCAACATTTCCATCGAAGTACCCTTCCAAAAGAAAACGAAAAAAAATTGTTCCATTCATTCCTCGCACTCCTTGAGGATGGTCAGTGCCGCACAATCCGCGCCGCTGCCACTGTACTCGCAAATCTGCTTCAAAAGCGCAGCCTTCTTCTTGATCGCAACAGAAGTCTCTCCCACCAGCACCTCGAGGATCTTTTGGGACAGCTCCAGCGCCGACCAGCTAGGCTTAGCGGAGGTGCCCCAGCGGCCGATGCCGAGATACTCCACGCGCTGGGCGTAGTCGTAGCAGTCTGTCCATGCGGGGAGGATGACTTGAGGGATGCCGGCACTGTGAGATTTTTGGGAAATTTTTGTTAGCAAATTACAAGCAAAAGATTGGAGGTTGCAGGTAAGTGAGTGAGAGCTAGGTAGGCTCCTATTATACGCGGTGGGATGAAAACTTACACGATGGCCTCGTTGTAGGAGTTGGCCCCACCATGGTGGATAGAGCAGACGACACTGCCGCTACGAAGCACGGCGATGGGATCGGCTTGGATCCACTCCATTACTCGAATTCGGTCTTGTTGAAATGCCTGGCCAAGAACCTGCGAGATTCTGCAGCCGGGCAAAAACACAGAGTACGCTCCACTCTTCCTGAGCTTCCAGAGCACCTGAAGTCTACCCTTCTCGAGCTGCTTGTCAAGGTGATCCATTACGACTTTCAAGGCTGTTGCAAGCTCTACCGCCTGGTCCTCGGTCACCTTGACGAAGGATCCCATATTCACAAATATGGTTCGTCCCTCTGCAAGCCACTCAGCCAGTTCAGGCTCAGATGCCCAAACGGACACGGCCTGATGAATGATGGGGCCGCAGGGAATGACATGGGAAGGCACCTTGAGTGGGAAATCCAGCTGCGGGAGAGAACTGACCAAGATCTTGACGTTCTCGGGGCGACAGCGAAGAAGATCAATGGGAGTTCTGAGGACGGTGTGAGCAGTGAGGTACGACTGCACGTCCTTTCTCTGGGGGTCCTTCTTGAATGCCTTGATCGTGAACAGGACGTAGTAGGCGTTCAGAAGCATCTTGTGCCATGGCACGGGATAGGAAAATCCAGAGAAGAGACTTGAATATTTTTTTCAGTAAAATGTTAGCAAATATGATTTATGAATAAAGAGGAAAGATAGATGGAGAATATGTAAGCTTGTGTGGGCTTTTCTTGACTCACGCTGGGAACTTCCAAAAACCAGCCCCTCGAGGCTGTTCCGATGCCGCGAATTCTTTGATGGAATTAGGACTGAGACAGATGAACTTGACATCCAAATGGTAACAGGCCGTCAAACCAGCCGCCATGAGGCTATTCACAACCACCAAATCGGGCTGCACCTCCTTGATGATGTTGACGGCGGAGGTGAATAGATCAACCATCTGGCGTCCAGTGTACGGCATGAAGACCGCAGCAGCATCTCGGATAGCACGTCGAGTATTGGCAAATCCAGGCGGCTTGGCAAATGACATGGGGAGGTTAACACCATTTTGCTTGCTGTTGAAGTGATCCTCCACGGCCTGCATCACGGGTATACCGTTGATCTGGTGATAGGTTGCACCCTCAGGGACGTCATCTTGGAAACCAGGCGTGGTGGCGAGATGCAGGTCCACGGTGATGTCTGCATCACGCATGGATTGGGCGACTGCGAGAAACACGTTGAGCTCGCCACTCTCAACATTAGTGATGAGCAGGATTCTTTTAGATCTGAAGGGAGCCATGACGAGATGGTGTTCACCCTGCCCCTTTCCTGTCTGAGTTGGCTATCGAAAAAGAAAAGTGTTGAAGATAGCAGGTTGGGTGGATGAAGAAATGTCTCACAAAGAATGAAAATTCTAGGTTTTTCTTGTTTCTATGTCTCGGGGTAGTAAACAGCACCTGCATATTGGGTGCCAGCTGGTGCTCGAGGGCCGTTTCACTTTTCCATCACCTTTTTTCTCACTCCCAAACCGGCAGATAAGGCCTATCTAAACGCAAACACAGCTTTTCGCCATCTTTTGCAATGTCAATTTTCGTGCATCCGTCCATCAAACTGTATTATAATCCCAATCTACCGGATTGGCAATGCAATGTCTCGGCCCTGGTCAATGTCTCAGACTGCTGCTGATCGATTTAGCCCCCAATGCTTGTTACTTGTTACATGTTCCCTCTACATGTTCATTTTCAAAAAGAAAACCAACAAGAATTTAGACGGAAGCGATATACACGCTTGCAGATCTGTACATGCGAAAACGGAGAGTAGACGACATTGCTATTGCAGTCGTAAGGCCGACTGAAACCGCTTCCAAATGCTCCTCCCCTTATCAAGGATGTTTCCAAGTGAGACATCCGTTTAGATAGCTTCAAAAACCAGATATTGCCGTTTTTGGACACAGATTAGAAGAACAGATAACAGCTCCCCAGCTTCAGAAAAATCACACGAAAACAATGCTCTCCACGAGGCCAATATTCAGCCATAAATAGTTATCTGTTGAGATTTTATTTTCCCTGTTGGGGCTATTCTGTCATACTGTGGCACGCGGGAAGGGCCGTAGCCGCGACGCGGGACTCGAATCATAGTTAGACGCCTTGCTTCTAAATACGACATGCTTGTAAAAATTGGCTCTTGTTTATCCAAATAGGCTTTAAATCCATCATCAGAGGTCAAACCACCTGAGAAATGGTCTTCTCAATCGCCTCTGCCAGCTCTCTCACCGTTGTCTCGTCTCTAGGAACCGTATGGCCCTTCCCGTGATCGAACAAAATCGCCGCACCCTCATCACATATTTCATAAAGCGCTACAGCGCCATGGATGTATGGGTCGCTGCAACCTACTACATGGCACGTCGGTATATCAATCACTTCGTCGTGCTCATCTGCAAGTAGTGTCTTGACGCAGCCATCCACGATGCGGACAGGGGGCCACCCAGCAAAGAAGATGGCACACTAATACCCAGTTAATACCATGTACAGTAGATAGCCTCGAGGAGATAAAGAGAAAAATAAGGGAGGAATGGAAGGAGGAAACAGTGGCGTCGAACCTTGATGCGTCGAGGGCGGCCTTGCTCCCTGAAGAGGCGCTGCTCTTCGAGAATCAGGGTGGCTGCCGTTGTAGCCCCTTCGGAGTAGCCAAGGATACCCTGTTTTTTTGGCCCAAATCACGTTGTTATTATTAATAGTTACACCATTGGGGACATTCAAAACTCACGTCAATTTCTGGGTCTTCATCCAAAATCTTCATCAGTCGGCTCATGGCTAGAGTCACAGCTGGAGTAGTAAAATGCTCCGCATTGGCCACCAGCATTCGCATCGTCTCCTCGGGCGAGCTTCCCTGAGGCATGTCTCTGATTTTGACAATCATTTGCTCCAGCTCTGTTATGCCATCAAAGTCTATGAATCGGAACAGTGGTGGAGCGCCAAAAAAATTGTCGAAGCCTGGTGGCGGCGTTGCTTTGGTAAAGCCGTTGATCCATTTGAACTCCACATCAGGCAGCTTCGCAGCATTGGTGAAGATGCCGAGCTGGACTTCGAAGTTCTAGACACGTGCAAAAGAAAAGAAAAATTAGTAAGGAAGACAAGTTTTGTATTTTGGTGTCTCAAAAACTCACAGCGGCACTGCCATAGGCACCGTGGAGACAGAGGACTTTCATGATGGTTAGAGTAATTCTTGAAGAAAAACTGAACCATGCAAGCCAGTAGCTCAGGTCAAGCGACAGAGAACCAGTAGGAGGCCCCCATTCACACAGCTTTTATCTTTCTTTGAAGCTTCTTCTTTTATTTCGGGAGTATGTGCAACATATCAATAATTAAGACTATTGCCTAATCTGACTCAGACCACCTTGATAGTCAGTATCCCGCCATTTGCTTGCAGGGGACGAAACCAGGGCAGCATAACACCGGAGAAGTCGCGTCCAACCTGAGACAGTTTCTCGTGGACGTATCGCTTTCAATCCAAATTTTGATGGATTCGATTATTAGTAACATGATTTATAAATTCTGTCTATACCATTATTCATCTTCAAATGACCCTTGTAGGCCAGCACGTCAATATTGATACCAAAACTGGGAGAAAGGAGAGATATTGCCAACAAGGCGAGGAGGTATGAATTCATAACATACCAAAAGCCATCGGTCCATGGTGGGAACGCAGGAATTCGGGACAAAGCCACGCTTTGAAGCCGTCGAATGAGATTGTTGCACAGCCTGGCGCCATTTGTTGCTCAACATGGATTCGTATCTCACAACAGGAATGAAATTTTGCTGCGGATTACCCATGTCTCGCCGTACTAAGCTTTTCCACTTTTAGATACGTTTCTCTGTCAACCCTTACCGAATTGTTAAGAGGGTCACCGTGTTGTTTTCGTGTAGTATCAGTGAAGTAGGTAGGCAACGCCAAAGCGCTACCTCTATTCAATTCCTACCTTTGAATACTCAAAGGCATATGCCTCAAAGAGACGAAACAGCGCATCAATATGCTTTCAATTGTTGCTCCCATGCCCGACAGGTCTCGAAACAAAGCTGGCCCAGACCTAAAATAGAAATGGGATACAACCAAGGGAATGCACATTCGCGAGACCTTAAGCTTTGACGTCTCCACGAATATCTGTGCCCTGCATGTAACCGCAATTTCGCCGATGTTGTACTGCGTTATCGTAGCGGAGGGATGGAAATGTGATGTATGGCAACACGTTTCGGCTTCGTGCCTGTGCATGCGTTAACACCAGGCATAGTAGTGATGGACGGTCTGGCCCGTACATGCAGAAACATGTATCTCCTATCATCGACTAGGCTCTAAACTCTTTATCTCTCACCTCTTTTTCTAACGCTTAGTCTGTCTCAAAATTTCATCTTGTAACACCTCAATCAAGACAAAATGAATTTAAAAAGGCATCTTAGTTCAATATGCAAAAGGCCCGAAGAGGCCTGGCGACTCAATGCATGCAGCAAATCGAGGATCAGCCGTGACACATCCCGGATTAGGATGTATGTACGGATAACCGCTTTTTTTCTTCTTCTCCCATTGTGCGACAAAATGTAGTAATTTCCCTTCTGCTAAATATGGCATTGGCTGACGAACCACGAGCTGGCTTTCTTGTAATTACCGACCTAGTGGTTGAGTGGCGTGGAATCTAGAAGCCGCACACTATTGATACTGCAAGCCACGCGAATTTTGGTGGATGTTTACATGAAAGTGAGATTATCTCGGCATGGGAGATTGTATCAGTAGCTCCTCTTTCACCTTGTGCGTGCCTCTCACTCATTCTTCTTTGGAGGTCCTCCCTGTCAACTCTTATCTTAAAACCGATGCTAGTTAGCTTCGTAGAGAGACGTCAAGAGGGAGTCAGTCTTATATCATCTCCTCCGCACCATTCCCCCTTTTTCATTCTATTCTCCCTCTTTAACCACATCCTTTTGTGATGTAGGAAGTGAAGTTCCCAAATAGAACTATCTATCCTTTACCATCTTTGATTTTTTGGGAAGAGAAGCTCACCTACAGATTATCATGACATCCTCAAATGAGGGCATGGCACAGGATGGCCCTATGCCTATTGCCATCGTCGGCATGTCTTGCCGTCTATCGGGTAGCGTCTTGACACTTGATGACTTCTGGACTATGTTGTCGCGTTCTCGTGATGGCTGGCGACCTATTCCTGAAGAGCGATTCTCAGTCGGGGCATTCTATCACCCAGATCCCCAGAAAAAAGGCTGTTTCAACAACAAAGGCGGCTATTTTATGAATGGCGATTTGTCTAGCTTTGATGCACCCTTTTTTAATATAACCAGACAGGAAGCCGAGGCTATGGGTATGGACTCTTCTCCTTGTAGCGCCATATGTGTATGCATGTATGTAAATTTCGGAAGACTCACTCTCATTGGTAGATCCGCAACAGAGACATCTTTTAGAGTGCACGTATGAAGCTCTAGAAAATGCCGGGTTTCCTAAGAACACCATTGCCGGAAGTAACATGGGCGTCTTCATCGGCGGCGCCTCCTCAGACTATCGCCTGGGCACCTTGAAAGAGGTCGATCAGATACCTATGTATGACGCTACGGGTAATCATCAGTCCATCCAGGCCGGTCGCATCTCTTATTACTTCAACCTGCATGGCCCATCGTTCTCGGCAGATACGGCCTGCTCATCCGGTTTGTACGCGCTGCATTTGGCAGTGCAGAGCATCCGTTCAGGAGAGTCCGACTCTGCCATTGTCGCAGCGTCTAACTTGCATCTTCAGCCTCATGATATGATCTCCATGTCTGGACTAGGGTGAGTTCGCGCTGCTTGATCAGAATACAAGATGACCATTTCATACATGAATTAATGCTGACGCGCCAAAGGCTTTTTAACGAACACGGCAAGACGTTTGCTTTCGACCACCGAGCAAAGTCCGGTTTTGCTCGAGGTGAAGGCACAGGCTGTCTCATTCTCAAACCACTTCACAAGGCGCTGAGAGACAACGACAAAATACATTCTGTTATTATCAACAGTGGTACTAATCAAGACGGGAAAACCACAGGGTTGACGAATCCTAGTGGTGATGCTCAAGAACGCTTGATGCGTGAAGTTTATGCCAGAGCTGGCATTTCCCCAGTCGACACCGGCTACGTCGAAGCCCATGGAACTGGTACACGAGCTGGCGATCCTATAGAGGCCAATTCCATCTACCGTGTTTTTGGAGAAGGCCGCACAAAGCGTGCGCCATTATATATGGGCTCTGTAAAATCCAACGTTGGCCACTTAGAGAACGCGAGTGGAATCATTTCCATTATTAAAGCATCAATAATGCTAGACAAGGGCTTCATTCTTCCCAATGTCAACTTCGAAAAGGCAAACGAGGCGATTCCTCTCGATAAGTGGAACATCAAGATTCCAACCACTATCCGACCGTGGCCTAGGAACAAACGTTTCATCAGTGTCAATAGCTTTGGTTTTGGAGGATCCAATGCGCACGTTGTGCTGGAGAAGGTTTCAACGTCGTACGTTGATCTCCCTCAAGATAGTCAGAATTTGACCCCAAGGCTGTTCGTATTATCTGCCCATGATGAAAGCGCAGCCAAGCGAGTGGCCGAAAAACTAGGCATTTTCATCGAGCAACATCCCGAAGTCTTCCAGAAGCGATTGGTTAATGACATGGCTTATACACTTGGTGAAAGGAGGACACATTTGCAGTGGCGCATCGCCATTACGGCATCTTCGTGTGATGAGCTGGCAAATTCTCTCAACGGCGTCGGTGCCACTCCTGGGGTAGCTTCCAAAGAGCCAAAGGTGGCATTCGTGTATACTGGCCAAGGAGCCCAGTGGGCGGGGATGGGCAAAGAGCTTATGGAGAGCCATCCAATCTTTGCCAATACTGTCAAAACCTGCAGCGACTATCTTCAAGGGATTGGCGCCCAATTCTCTCTTTTGGAAGAGCTTGCTAAGAGCAGCAAAGAGACACTGGTCAACGAGGCGCATATCTCGCAGCCCATATGCACAGCTATACAAATTGGTCTCACAAAACTCTTGCAAGCCTGGGGAGTTACACCCTCGGCAGTTATCGGTCACTCCAGTGGTGAAATCGGAGCTGCGTTTGCTACTGGTGCCATTAACCTTGAGGACGCCATGACTGTGGCCTATTGGCGTGGCAAGGTTGCTTCCGAAATGAGATTGAAACATCCCGATCTTCGAGGTGCCATGCTTGCTGTTGGTGCAGCAGCCGAAGAGATTAGAGTCATTATTAAGACTTTGGGGTTACATAAAGTCAATGTAGCTTGCGAGAACTCTCCAAATTCTATTACGGCTTCTGGAGATGAAGAAGATGTCGATAGGCTGGCCGCAGAACTACAGAGTCGAAGCATCTTCAATCGGAAACTGCGGGTTACAATGGCATACCACTCTGCTCATATGCAGCTGATTTCTGACGATTATAAAGCCGCCATCAAGTACGTGTCATCCACGGCTACGTCGGGTATTGAGTTTTATTCCTCGCTAGTGGGCAAGAAGGTCGACTCGACATCATCATTTAGTCCAACATATTGGGTAGATAACTTAACTAACCCAGTCCTCTTCTCTCCGGCTTTCAAAGAGCTTTATCTCGGTGCTAAGCCGGACATCGTTATTGAGATTGGCCCGCATTCTGCCCTTGAGGGTCCAATTAAGCAGATCCTGAAGACTATCAGCCCTCAGGCTGCTTTGGAAGTCAAATATTTGCCCTCTCTCATTCGCGATCAGCACGCAACCTCGTCAGTCTTGAACTGTGCGGGTAGCTTATTCGTTAAAGGTCACCCAGTCGACTTAAGTAAAATCAACCGTCCCAATCAAGATGTGCAAACACCTACTCTCATCACAGACTTTCATCCGTATTCTTGGTCAGAACACAAATACTGGTTTGAGACTCGGTCAGCTAAGCAGCTGCGTCAGAAGCCATTTGCTCGCCATGATCTCCTGGGTCTCTTGGAGGACTCGTGGAGTGATATTGAGCCGAAATGGAAGAATGTCATTTCGACAGACGATGTGCCTTGGCTCAAAGACCATCGTATGCAATCTCTGGCAACGTTTCCTTTGGCGGGTTACATTTGCATGGCTGTAGAGGCGGCGTCACAGCGAGCACAGCTACGAGGTATTCCGGTTGAGCAAATCGAAGGCTTCCGTCTTCGAGAGGTTCAAGTTTCTAAGGCTCTTATACTAGACGATGGCGCGCCATACGAGATGGTATTCTCCCTGAACTCTTTTTCTGAAGGTACAAGGTCATACTCTAATGACTGGGATGAGTTCCGTATTTTGTCATGGACCTCAGCTAGAGGTTGGTTGGAGCATTGCAGCGGTCTAGTTGGAATCAAGAAGGCTGCCCCAATTAATCCAGTCAGCGACGCTTTGCTACGCGCAGCTTCTACTCGTCGCCAGCATATCAATGGAATAGATAGTCATTCTCTTCCCATAGACGGCTTCTACTCTGAACTGGAGACCCGAGGAGCTGGATACAGCGGAGTCTTCAGAATTTTGCCAGATGCCGACTTGAAGATCCGCGGGCAGTATTCCACTGCTTCTTTGACCATTCCTGATACAGCAGCTGTCATGCCGTTATCCTATGAAACGGCATCTATTGCTCCGGCGGCATTCGTAGATCTGCTATTTCAGCTTACATTCCCGATACTAGGTGCCGGCATTGGCAGGATGCCTTCTCTTTTCATGCCCTCTGCCGTCAAAGAGCTCGATATAAGCAGCGTATTGCCAAACAAACCAGGCGATCGGGTGCAAGTTGTCGCTCATGGTTGCCCAAATTTTGCGGCCCCTGGGCCTGTTGAATTTTTCATTGATTCCTGGTATCAAGATATCGTTGAACCTGTGGTTAAGATCAGTGGTTTTAAGATGACGCCAATGAACGGCGACATCGATGAGGGTGTGAGTCCGCGATCTCTTTGTTACAAGGTACAATGGGAGTCTCTTGATGAGGTGAATAAACAGGTGGAAAAAGATGACAACAAGAATGGTGCCGTTGAAAACGGCCATGAGACTGAGAATTCTGCCAATCAAACATCTGCAATCAGCAATGGGCAAAGCAGTCACACCAATAATGACTCTCCAGTCTTCAATGGAACGAATGGCGCCAAAGCTCACACAAATGGACACCACAAACTCAAAAAGATTCGCGAAGAAGTGAATGGAAACGGTAAGGAAAGCAGCAACATCAAGGAAACGAATGGCGAAGTTGCGGTGGACAGCCTTAATGACAGTCTGAGTGACGCCGATTTCGTCTTAATCTCCCATCACGATAGTAGCCATCTTCTTGAGAGGATTCTTTTGGATTTGCTGGAGTTGCGTACCGCGAAAAGAGCCCGCCTAGCTACCTTCTCCGATGTCATCCCTGAGGCCACCTCTTCCTATATCTGTTTGGCTGAAATAGACAAGCCGATACTTGCGAATATGACAGCCGAAACCTTTGAGAAAATGCAGAATCTGCTCACTATTTGTCAGTCCATGCTCTGGGTGACATCCGGGGCGTATCGCTTTGCAGAGAGCCCAGAAAACAACATTTCGCAAGGTCTCTTGCGCACTGTCCGTTCTGAGGCAAACAAAGCTGTAGCCTCTCTTGATTTAGATCCTCATTCTAAGCTTGATGCTCGTGATATAGCCGAGCTTATTCTTCGTGCGGTCAAAGTCTCTACTGTGATACCAGAAGATGACACTCCTGTGAATTATGAGTTTGCAGAAGAAGGGGGTGAATTGATGGTGCCTCGTGTTGTCAAGCAAGACGACATGAATCTTGCCATTTTCCACGACACAGAGACTTCAGCCGCACCGCCCTACGCACAGCCATTCGAGCAGCCTGGACGGCGCCTCAAGGTGGCTGTCGGCACTTATGGTGCTCTTGACTCCCTATACTGGAAGGATGAGCATGAGTCGCCTTTGGGTTCCCACGAGATTGAAATCAAAGTGGCGTGTACAGGCATGAACTTCAAAGACGTTGTCATCGCTATGGGTCAAGTAGCCAGCCCGTATCTCGGCGTCGAATGCAGCGGCACTGTATCTCGCATCGGTTCCCGTGTTAGTTCTCTCAAGGTTAGTGATCGGGTCTGCGCTATGTCTCTTGGGGCCTATAGCACGTACTCTCGATGTCTTGCTTCCAGCGCGGCTGTCATTCCCAGTGACATGACCTTTGCGGTGGCAGCATCAATCCCTGTTGTATACTGTACCGCGTATTATGGCATCATGGACCTGGCTAGGCTGGAATGCGGCGAGAAGATATTGATTCACGCCGCGTCTGGCGGTGTTGGCCAAGCAGCCATTCAGCTGGCGCAGATGGTTGGCGCAGAGATTTATGCCACTGTCGGAAGTGCAGAAAAGAAAAAGTTTCTCATGGATACGTATGGCATTCCAGACAACCGCATTTTCTATAGTCGAGACACTTCGTTCGGCCCCGCCGTCCGAGAGGCTACTGGGGGCCGTGGGGTTGATGTTGTACTCAACTCGCTTGCAGGCGACCTTCTTCGCGAAACGTGGGAAAGCCTTGCACCGTTTGGGCGGTTCATTGAACTAGGCAAGCGGGATATTACAAACAATACCAGACTTGAGATGGCCAAGCTTGAGTACAACTGCACTTTTAGCTCAGTCGACTTGACACTTGTTGCAGCAGAGCGGCCCAAAATCATGGAGCGCACCTTTTCGTCTGTCATGCGCCTCCTCGAAAATAAGACAATTAAGCCCGTTGGGCCCGTGACTTCGGTCAGTATTCAAGATGTCGAAGGAGCACTTCGCAAATTGCAAAGTGGCAAGACGACAGGAAAGCTGGTGGTGACGCATAGTGGTCATTGTCAGGTCAGAGCTACGCACCCTCCGCCTCGCTCAGACATGCTAGAACGGGATGCGACATATCTAATCATCGGCGGAACAGGAGGCCTCGGGCGCTCCATCACAAGACGGATGGTGAGGCAAGGTGCTCGTCACATCGTCTTACTTTCTCGGAGTGCTAAGATAACAGATGATGTGAACAAGTTGAAGAAGGAGAGCCGAAAGCTAGGTGCCTCGATATACGTCGTGTCTTGTGATGTTGCGGATGAGAAAAACGTCACGGCGCTGGTAGAGGAGCTCCAGGATGATCTTCCTCCTATTAAGGGTATTATCCATGCTGCCATGGTCCTTAGAGTATGTCCCCCTCTCATAAAGCCTGTCGGTAATAACGTTTGTCTTTCAGTTCAGCCGCTAACCAGTGTTTTAGGACGTCCTTTTCGAGAAAATGACTTTCGAGGACTACGAAGCCGTCGTTAGAAGCAAAATCTCCGGAGCCTGGAATTTTCACAACGCACTCATCAATACTCCGCTCCAATTCTTCATCGTCCTCTCCTCTGTTGCTGGAATCGTGGGTAACCGAGGCCAGGCGCATTATTCTGCGGCCAACACATTCCTTGATGCTTTCGTCTTATACCGCCGCCGCAAGGGTCTAGCAGCCGCATCTATCGATCTTGCTGCGGTGGAGGGAGTTGGTTACCTGGCTGAGAACGAGGCCAAGATGTCACAAGTCATGAAGAACTTGTCAGATAACACACTAGGCGAGGCGGAGGTGCTAGCATTAATCGAATCTGCGATGACAGGAAAAGTCGACTGTTTCTGCCAAGGCCAAGTTATTACTGGGCTAGGCTTTGACAATGCATCGTCGATGCCGTTTTATGCCTCCGATGCCAAATTTTCTCACCTGCGTGATGCTTTGCTCGCCACATCAGCCGACGCAGACATCTCTTCGGGATCAGAGAAGTTGTCAATTTGTCAGCAGCTCCGTAAATGCACAACCGTCGATGAGGCCCAAGACATCGTGACGCTTGGCCTTCGCGACAAGCTCAGCGCTATTCTAATGCTACCGGAAGAGGTGATGGTAGCACGACAGGGAAACACGTCCATCACGGCCTTTGGACTGGATTCGCTCAATGCGATTGAGCTTCGGAATTGGATTGGGAAAGAGTTGCAAGCCCATTTGCAGGTCCTGGAGCTGCTTACGAGCGGGCGGGTTGCAGATCTGGCGGCTCTAGTACTGCGAAAGTCGAGAATCGAGGGAGTGTGGACAAAGAAATGAGTTTGTTTCAGTCATGACTGTGGTAATGTAAGATTGTTAGTTGCTTTGTGTGTGAAATGGAAGATGATTAATACACTTATTGAATTTTGCAAACCCTCTGGAGAAACGTGATGGTCAAAAATATCTTTTCAACTCTTTGTTAATGATGATGATTAAACCCCGCCTTACAAAGACGCTACACAAACTATTCATGCCTCAGGAGTCACCATATAATCTTTGTATCCGAGGTAATGCGGACTCTTTTATCCTTATCTAAGCGAATTTCAAAGGACTCTACCTAGATAGGCAATTATTAATATTTAATACAGGAAAAGCACTTCTACCCTTTGAATTAGTACACAAACAATTACTAGCATTGCCAATAGCCACCTACAATAGGGAACTTCCGCGTATGAAAAAGCAACCAGGTTTACGGCAACTACCGTAGGCGCTAAACCCGTGCTGAACAAATTTGCCAAAAGAGGAAATGGGGATATTCTAACCCGCTAACACACTCTATTCCAGCCTTAGTAAAGGGAGGTGGAGATGCCTCAGTAACGAAATCGCTGTGGTGACATCAATGGCTTAAACCTACCCTGTGAGACCAGAATTACCGAAAAGGGAAATGGAAGAGAAGGCGCAGGATCGACAATAGCGTTTGTAATGTGGAGACGCTGGACGCGATACTTTGGGATTAGAGATTTCAGGCACACTTTTGATATCAATTGGAAAATGTATATATAGATGAGATAGATCCTGAAGAAGATGAATTATTCCATCGCAGTATCACAGCATCAACAAACAAAAGCAATCAACGCAACACAGCACAGCGCAAGCACTACTAAACAACACAATTCTACAACCATCTCAACAAAGCGAATACAAACCATCATCCATCATGGGCAGCCACGTTCAACCCCAAGATCTCCCTCTCTCTGGCGTCGCTCGAGACGGCTGGTCAACCGATACTGAGGCTACAGCTACCTGCTTTTGCGGCGCTGTGCAGTTGGCAATTGTACGTTACTTTCTTACTCCTTTACCTATACCACCATTATCATTAAAACATGAGTACTAATAATACTGCTATACACAGCCCACTGAAGCCCCAGGCCTGGTCAACACCTTTGTCTGCAATTGTTTTGACTGCCGCAAAGTCACCGCTTCCATGTTCGCCTCCAACTTCACCATCGACAACTCCTACCTCAAGTACATTCGTGGCGAAGACAACCTCACTCGCTGGGGCCAGAACAAGACGCCCGCTTCTGGAACGGAAATGTCCAACTACTTTTGCAAGACCTGCGGCACGCTCATGTATCGCAGGAGCGAGATTGCGTCGCATCAGAGCTACATGAGAATCGGCACCGTTGATGACTTCGAGCTGCACGAAACCAAGCTCAAGCCTCAGGTTGAGATCTACACTGACAACCGCGTGAGCTGGTGGCATGGAGTGGAGGGAGCGAAGAAGTTCTCAGGCTCTTTAAGAGATAACTCCAAGTGACTACGTGCGGAGAAGACTAAGTTGTGATGGATATTGAGTGAGAGATGTATAGAGGTGTTACCGTTTACTGTATAAGATAAGAGCATAATAGATTAGTGTATAAACATTTCTTTTTTTATCCCTCCGTATTTTTATGCATCGTTCCTCTGTGTAACGTGTCAGAAATGTGGCTGCTTATAGCCGCACTTTTATTTAAGCATAGCTACATGCTTCGTACATGTACTAAGATAATGCACACACACTCATCGGGAGCCGCCAGACAGCCCAACTTCGGCAGATCTTGAGTACCTGTAGTAAGCCGCATGTACTTCTGAGAGCATAATTGGTTATTTACTGCAATAATAATAATAATGTTAATAATAATAAGAGTGCCAAGCAGTGCCCTGTCGTGTCCTGCGGCAATAACCTGAATCAAATCGATGGTTCCGTCATCCATTGCGCTGTCATACGACCCCATCTACATCTTAATTCCACTCTATTCGCAGCGCAACCTTTCAGAAGCCGACGCGACGCCCAACTCTTGGCGCCCGAATGAAGCGGAATTGTTCCTGACGGATAGGATGAGCGGGTGCGGTAATGCAGTCATGCAGTCATGCGCCGATGAGGCCCTATGAGCTGATGCCTAGGCTAGCACATGATTTTTCCGATATTCAGCTCCTTCGAGATGCTCGGCGTTGGAGTCCCTTGCTATACAAACTCAGGACAACGCCACGCCGTTTGCACCCTAGCATTTTGTCCTGTCGAATCCTCTTCAAAGCTGAACCCTCGGCAATTGTCTGAGAGGGAAGCCCCCGCATCCCATAATACGATGCTTGGCGCGTCGATCCCGTCCAAAGCTCTTCCGCTAGCGGCCGGCTCTTCCTCACTTACAGCCGGAGCCCTATTTTTCTCTCCTGTCAATCTGCAGTAGTCTATACATATTATGCAATAGAAAGGACGAAGGGCAATCCTTCAATCTCGTATTCATTGTACAACCCATTTCCTCTGCAAGTCTCAGCCACTGCGTCAAGACTTCACCGCCGGGTGGATGCTCTTTCGGGAAACGCGCTGTTCGTATTCTGAGAGGGTTTAAGCTTAACATGGAAGTATGGGTAGTGCAGATCCCCCAGAATGTGAGGCTGTGAGGACGCATTGACCGACTATGTCAGAGATGGTCTGCAAAGAAAACGACAATTGCGCGGACTACTCGGTAAGACACGTTTGGAACGGAATATTGATGCTCAATCAGGCATGACCGTGTGAGACCTGGGAGTATAAAGAGGGTAGACAGTTCCTGTTGAGATGAGATTTAGAATCATCATCCCAGGCTCTCAAGACTCACCAACACAACCTCCAAGAATATTCCAGCATTTTTCAAACAATTCCAAATTCATCAACATGAAGTTCACCAAGACTGCCATTGTCGCCATTGCCGCATTTGTTGAATCGGCCGCTGCTCTGGGCAAAGCTCGCGTTGTCAACAAGTGCCCTTTCAGCGTCACTCTCTGGTCTGTCGGCAGCGCTGTCTCTCAGCCTACCACTCTCGCTCAAGGCGGTTCCTATGGCGAGACTTTTTCCCGCGACCCTGTAACTGGTGGTCGTGCCATCAAGGTCACTACTCAGCCTGATGGCCTCTACACTGGCAAGCCCCAGACCATCTTTGCCACGAATCTCCAGGACAACACGATCTGGTATGATCTTTCGGATGTTTTCGGCGATGCCTTCAACGGAAAGAAGGTGGTTGTTGCTAGTGCGAATACTGCTTGCCAGCAAATCGTTTGGTCAAACGGTGTCCCTCCTGCGGGAAGCCAGGTCAAGAACTGCGGTGCGGATAAGGACGTAACTCTAACACTATGTGCTTAGAGCGATGTACTGATGAAAGAGTCTTTATGGGATTATGATAGAATTTAAAGACCTAATAGTGTTCAGGTCGTATGTTAGTAATGAATTTATGAATTTTGATTCATCCGTGAGCCATTAGCCCTCTTTAATGAAAATTACGGTTTGCCTTTTCAAAGGTTAATGCGGTGATACATTCCACGAGAGTCGCCATTTTACCATCAGTCAGTGTCACTGTAGTCATAATTGCCGAAGAGAAGAAAACTTTCTAAACTCTCTTGTTGGCACGTATTGTATTAGCATCTCATCATCATACCGTGACTTGCCATATGTAGACGTCCGAGCGATATCATCAACCCCCTCGAAGATCAGTGACAGCCATCCTAAAAAAAAAATTAAAAAATTCAGGCTTGTTTATGAATGTGGTGAGGACGGCAGCGGGAAAGGGGGAAATGGTTGTGTTCCGCCATATAGTTGCTGATCATGCCGCCTAGCCTGATGTAGCCGTGGGAGTCAGCGTTTGGCATTAGAATTGGGGATTTGAAACTCTCAATTTTTGATATAGCTGCAAAAAATTGTTTTGTTTTATCTGCAGCAAAGATGTTATCTTCGATTCCGGCAAAAAGAAATCTCCGATACTGGGAATCGAACCCAGGGCTGCTCGGCACTCGAGTAATGAGAGCGAGCGATGTTAGCCACTACACCATATCGGATGTACTTGTATGATATGAGCCGCGGAATTTGATCTCATACGCTGTCAACCTGATCCGAGCCACGGGTTTGATCTCTTTCCTCGATCTTTTCCACTATACCTACCTGCTTCGTGCATAAAGGGCGATTTCCTCTGTCTTTTAGTCCTATGATACACTAATGGCGGCAAGATTGTTATTATTTCCCAAAATATAGTGTGCTTTGTCGAGAGCTCCTGAAAATTGAGCCGTAAAACACTGCATTTCGAAGTTGTCTGTATCGAAGCCTCAACCCTGTTATCTGTCATGGCTGTGGATGTTGGGGTCGGTAATAATGCGGTTTCATTTCTTGAGGAGCCTTAAATGCTATATCATTTATATAACCAGATGTGTGGAAATGCACAGTCTAATACTCGTGTTGTTAGCTCCCACACCCGTTGTATTCATACTCCTTGATACATACCGATGCTATTAAACTCTCTCTACCTTTGAAAACATTCTTAACAACGGCATTTATAGTGAGGTACAAGAAGATAATCGAGCTGCTCCTCGGTGTTTTCCTAAGAGGGGTGCTCTTCGATAATGTTATCCCAGTCCCTTCTCCTATGAGATGAGCTCACAGCTGTTCCAAAGCAAAGTAACTAAGGAAAATGTAAACATAGAGTACGAATGATACTTCTCGTAAGATCGGCTAGCCGGTGAATGTCACGCGGCCGTGAATGTCAGAACAAGGAGAGGCTTGTCCAGAACCTCCAGGCAGAGCGTGGCACTACCATTCTAACGGCAGAATGTCGACTCATCCAATTCTGTGCAGGATATTATAACAGCTTGTATAGCGAGGCTGTTGATTTTGAAAGGGATGTACCATAGTATACAGGCTGAAATCATGAGAAGCCAGCGCAAGGAAGATTCAGCGGCTTTCGGATATCGTCAAATTTTGGAGTAGGCTTCTCCTATGCAACCAAAAAGATTAGGAATGGCTAGTACAGAAGGCATCTTGAATTGAAATTTATCAACTTTCTCCGGTTACCAAGGAGAATTCTAGCCATCATGCCTACCAAGTGAGCCCAACTCTGCTGGGATGGTTTGCCGCCGTAGTCATCAGTCAGACTGTAGCAGGGGAATTAGTAACACCTTTAGATAGGCCAGAGATTTTGAAAACGAAAATCAATTTTGGACCGAGCATATGTGAGAAATGCACAGATTATATTCCAGGTGGTTTTGAACTGCCACCGTGGCATCGATGGAGCGTACATATGGGATATCATCACGTGACCGGATTTCGCTGCACTAAGCTTCCCATATTTTGAGCTTCCCGAGTGCCATTGTCAATAATATTTATAATAATTTCCGTAGGATCCATGGATAAGCTGTGGTTTTATCTTTTCTTTAATGTTAAACCCCTTTTGAATTACTATTCTATAAATTATTTTCTTAACAAGGATAAGCCTGCAACTTCTTTGGGGTCCTCGATACGCAGAAACTGTTTGGCCCTCTGTTAAGCCCTCCAATGTGTAAAGTTGATGTACCTTTCACAGGACTCGAATAGTTTCCTTTGATGGAATTCTGCAGCTAGTATCTTCGAAAGCACATATAAGGGCTTACCAATTAACAAACTCGGGTATCTTGATTATGATATTCAGTAGTCACTAGATTTGCTGCTGAGAAGCTGAGAATGCGGGTGGTATGCAAGGCACAGAAGAGAATAATGTATATACAGACACTACCCTGCGCTTCTTTATTAACTATTTATATTTTTCCGTCTACCAAAAGAAGCTCAATCCATCACATATCCAACTTGAGAAATGAATTCCCAACTCTATGATGCAGCTGTCCAATTGTACGCCAGCACAAATGGTTGAGTGAGGGTGCTCTCGAAATCTTTAGGATTGTTCACGTCGCCGTATATTGTCGCTGCTCGGATTAGGAACTGATAGTTTCCTTCGGGCGCGACAATGCCTTCTTGAGTCATGCCGGTAAATGCAGAGATGAAAAACGATTTCGGGGCGAACGGAAGAGGGTAACCATCTAGGCTACCAACAATGTCAACACCCAGCACCTTTGTTGTGTTTACCTTGGCCTTTGTGTCGCCAAGAGCAATGAGGTCGACTCGGAAGAGGGGAGACCCAGCATCGATCTGTAGAAGAGCAGCAGGATAATCGGGTAGAGGATTAAGATCCCAGTTCATGGCCGTCGAATTAGGTTGAGGTAAGACGTAAGTATAGTTAATAGGGACTGGATCATACGAGAAAACATTGTTCCGAATCATGTAGTTGAAATCTGGGTCAATTATTGGAAGCTTGGCCAGGCTGCCTACGATTCCCAAATATGGAATGGCAAGGTCATCACCATTCGTACCGTTTAGGGTAACATATCCGCTGTAAACTGGTAGTTGGGTGGCATTTAATCCATGAGGAGGAGTTGCCACAATAGTGATATCAGCTGAGCCTCCTGCTGGAACTGTTACCTTTTTCCGTGAAAAGGTAAGGCTGGCCGAAGCGCCCTCAGCGATGGGATTCGGGAAAGGCGCTGAGTAGTGACCAGTAGAACCATTTCCGTATGTGTACATTGTCAGGGTCGGAGTGTGACCAAGTGTATATGTTACACTTCGTTTGCCCGTGTTCTTGATTGCGAAGCTAGTCTTCTTGACAAAGTTGTCCGTATCGTTGAAAGCAATGTTCGAGACGCTAAGTAAGGTTGTTGCGTGGGCAGCATCGTAAGCTTGCGCTAGACCGGCGCCTTGCTGCGCTACAGGAGCCAACTCATTAGCATACAGCGTTGTTCCGTCGTAGAACGGTAACTGTAGGGCTGTTGACGACACCAAGTTCAAGAGAGTCTTGGGGTCTTTGGTGCCTCGTGCTTCCATAAGCAGGGCGTAAATTGAAGCCATAAGTGGCGTGGCCATGGAAGTGCCAGTATCAACGGAGTAGCCTCCCGCGATCAGGGGGAAGGTAGAAAGAATAGAGCCTCCTACTGTGGATATGGAAGGATTTATATCTGCTTGCCATGTCGGGCCCCAGCTTGTGAAAGTATCAATGTAGTTGGGGTTGATGGCATTAGGAACAAAACTTGAAGTCTTAGGGGCAGAAGATGAATCTAAAAACGCCAAATAGAGCTCCTTGCCACTGCTAAGCTCCTCTTGCCATTGTATGCCTTGCGAGTAACTAGTCATTGCGACAGCAGAAGTGGGAGGGGATCCAGGGTCATAAGGACTGCAAACCATAAACGTCAGCTCTGTCATACTAAATAGAGAAAGCGGTAGAAACTTACTTTCCCGCTCCGTTGAGGTAAACGATAAAGTACGTGCCATTATTATGTGCCTGCAAGTTTTCCACACTGGTCCAGCTGTCGCAAGCACCGTCAAGAGTATACTCGAAGAGAATAACCTTATCGCTGAGGTCGGCCGGAGCATTGCTATTGAGTGGACTGCAAGCGGCGTAGGTGCCATCTACAGTGACATTGGGAGTCACCGGCCACAGCTGCAGAGTAATGTTTGGGAATGGATAAGCCCCGTCCGCGTAAACAAATGAAATTTGGTTAGCTGTGGAGTTGTTTGGGCGCACGAGACCTCCGGTCCCAAAAAACGGGGTTAGAGTACTCTCGACAGACGACACCGCGGTCACGCCTTTGCCGTTAGCTGGAGTGCCTGAAATGAACAGTCCCGCTGAACCGGAGTTGCCGTTCGCGACAGCGCATGGGACGCCAGCATCTACTATTCGTGACAAAACAACTGAAAAGGGGTCCTCCGTCCAGCCAGAAGATCCGCCAAGGGAGAGCGAGATAATGTCTGATCCGTCTTCGAAAGCTTGGCTGACACCTGCTATGGCAACGTCGCTCCCAACATCACCAGTGCAGCCAAAGACCCTGTACATGCCAATAAGTGCTCCAGGAGCGGCACCAATGAAGCCCATGGGGTTTGGTAAAGCTCCAATGATGCCAGTGACGTGAGTTCCATGACCCTGACAGTTGGAGTAGGGCTTAGGACCAGGAACAGGAGTATTGGTGCCGTCATAAGCGTCACCAACCAAGTCCGCTCCGTAGCTGACTACGCAGCCCTTACCAAAGCAGGCTCCTAGAGCAGGATGATTGAAGTCCACTCCGGTATCGATGATACCAATCTTGATGCCCTTGCCTGTGATGCCTTCATTGTGGAGCTTATCAATTTGAACCGCAACGTGAGGCGCATAAGTATCTGTGCCGTACGTTGCTCTGCTCATGAGTTTTGAAGCATCATTCAAGTGGCTAGAACCACTACCCGTCGAGGTAATTGTTGCACTGCTGGGCCGTTTCAACAGCTGAACGGGCCAGGCCTGCTTCACAGAAGGAACAGATGCAATCTTGGCGGAGGTTGAAAGCGAATCCAGATTAATGGCGTCTATCTGGAAGGAAGCTCCTCTGAATAAGGTAGAATTGAGACTCAGTCGTTTAGTTGCGGAAAAGCCGTGCTGGCGAAGGTCGCTGAATAGAGCTGCCTCATCCTACTCATACGTGCAAGTCAGAAATCGAACTATTGTGTCTTAAAACGGATACAGTAGCGGTATGCGAAGCTGTTCAAGTAAAAGAGAGCGCCAAACCAACGTACCTGATCGTCTTCATACTCGACAATGTAAGCACCTGGAACGAAAGAAGATTCATCTGCTTTTGTCCAAGTCTTTGGCCCATTGGCTATTCCTTGAGCGCCCTGGGCAGCTACACGAGTCCCATCTGCTAGAAGCAGGCCCAAAAAGGGTAATAGACGGAGATACGCCACCATTCTGTTTTCGCAAACAGTCGCAAGCTTTAGACTCGCAGCTATTGTCCTACAGTTTGATCTGAGAGGATGGCACGAAGGTGGGCATTTTTCAAGATCCTTTCATCTTTAAATACCTCTCCAGAAAAAGCAAAACCAGCGTTACATCCGAATTTTGATGCCTGTCAAAGGTCGTAACGTCTCATTCGACGGTTATTTCCCCTTTCGCGACAATGGCCACACTGTTGCTAGTCGATATAATGAGCTTCCATTTACGATGCATATTGCGGGGACTTGGCTCCCCAATGGCACGCAATTGACTGAAAGACGGCTCGACGGTTGCATTTCCCGATGCTATCACTATTTCAGATGCAATGTACATGTGATAGTAATTTGACGTCCCCGGTGGTGCGCAGTCAGTTGTAGCCTCGTTGTACCTTATCCGTGGTCTGACACGGTCAACGCGAGTAAGGCTCTAGTAGGCCTATCTCGATTGAAAAGGAAGGTCGGATTCAGGTCAATAGCAGTAATAACTAATCGATTGGCCACAGCATTTGTACCTATACTCTTGCATTACGAAAGTAAGAATGCACTCAGGGACCTTCTTAATGGGGATTCTTATAAAGCTTACTTAGTTTGGCCAGGGATTGATTTAGCTTAACGGTTTATACCTATGTTAATCTAATTAACTCGTCTTCTCGTTTAAAGAGTGGGGAAGGGAACCCTGGCCAGCAGTCAGAGATGGTGCCATTTGCGTACAAAAGCATTGCATGCTGACAGACGACGAGTTAGACAATGAAATGCGGGATATTAGACAGCGAATCTGCCGATGCCCAACTGTGCGAAAACCTTTTGAAGTGACACGGCCAATAAAGAAAGTGAAGGATGTATCTGATCTCTACGCGTATCAGAGCCCTGTGGCCGCTCAAGCATATATGAACAGCTCCATGTTATCCTAGCCCTGTTTGTCCAGCATTGTGTGAGGTATTTTACACAGCTAGATAGTCTGTCATTCGCCGATATAGTCTTCAAAATCGCATCCTAGGCTTCAATGGTGCTTCCGAACACTATTTCTTTGAAAGCCTATTCGCAAAGTATTGCCGTCTGACGGATAGTGCCAGCACGTTGTAGGTCAATAGATTCCTAAATTGGTAGCGGCATAGTATGATGAGACCAGCCGAATGAATCCTTCCACGCAAAAGGAATCACCGCAGGATTGTACTCTCGCGAACGAATGTCTATTTTCAGCACGGGCGATTGAATTCGGCATTGACAACATGCTCGTATATGCAAGAGAGACTTGAAGACATTTGTAGTTGAAGAACCTCTGGCAGGATCTAAAACCAGCTAACCAACTCTGGCAGCAGGTCCAGATTGGTCCAGGGTGCATGTGAAGTGTATTCGCACTTTGCTATTGAACAACCCTGTAATAATGAACCTAGGCCTACCAGGCAGCTACAAGCGAAAACCGAGCCACCAGTCTCATAAAGGAATACTCTTCAAGTCGTCAACCGCATATATCATTTCAAGTTCTTAAGTAGTATCACGATGCCAATGGCGGCTGCCAGATAATTGCGTGCACTTTGGCCGAATAGATTAGTACTTATGCATAAAAAAGAAATACTTTATTTGAGGCCAAGTAGGGCCAGAAATGACAGCAATCCTGGGCCAAGGGGTATGACGTGAAACTCAGGCGAAGTCGCAGCAGAAAGAAGCTTAGTGCTCAAGCTAATATCGCCCAATAAGAGAAACATACCCCGGTTGGATATCTTAATCATCTATGACCCATTAAGGTGCTTTCGAAGTAGCCTTTTGTGTTTACTATTCGTTTTGCTTCCTTAGGCCTTATGGGTTTCAGCCAACCAACGAACAAAACAGGAAAAAAAGTTCTTCATGATATATTCGATTTGCATACTATCCTTGAAACTAGGCATTAGTGACATCGAACTAATCGGTTCGATAGATAATCCCTCATACAATGTAGCGATTTATCATCGTGAAAATAACCGCCAACGTTCTGCGTATATGCAGCTAAGAGGCTTGTGATGTGTAATGGAAGCTCTTCATCCGAAACTCTTAAATATATAAACATGCGGATTCGTGAGTCATTCTTCAGCCGTTATGGAGGAATTGATTTCCCGATTGAGTATGTATTGGCGAACATAATGGTGCTGCAGACGCTCTTTTATTTCCCTTTATGAGCACCAACATGTTAATTGGAACCGTATTTCGATATGATATGATGTCCTAGTTGCGAGAGCACGCCGTACGTTGATGACTGCCACCAATTCTTGTACCCCAAACATATTTCCACCAGTATATGTGGTCACTCAGCCTATATGCACGGCAATCAGAGGTTTGAAGGCAGGCATTAATGAGTTTAATGTGGCGAAGTTGTATATATATGCTGCTACTGTCTCCATTGAGCCTTATCGCGGGGTTAGCTTCCTTTAGCTTCTTCTACTCTTTCGAAATCTTCGAGACCCTATTTGTTGGGCTTTTCGCAAGTCTCCTTGGTACCATTCGTTTATCCGTAGAAAGAAACGACATCGCGGCGTGGAATGCAGCTGATATTGCCGAACTCGAGAAATACAGCTACGATTAGTGTACGAGCTCCGTCAATTAATAGCTGTGGTTATCGATCAGGACATTATAGACCAATATGTACGACCCAATTCCCACCTCCCCTTGATCTCGCAAAATACGTCGATATTCCGGTCGTGAAAGCAGTAAGATTCTTTCACCCTGCGAAGATCATAGCAGCTTCATAGACTTGAACTTGAAAGGAGAAAATAACTCCTGCGGTTGCTGTAAAATTGAATGGCTGGAGTGATGCATTGTATGCCGCTTTGGAAAAGGATTTGCCTTGTCAGAGTTGAACATCTTCCATGTCTTTCAAAGAATGCCTTTTCCTTGAGTCCAAATCATCTCATCTTGTGTATGGCTTGAGAGAAATTAATATCGCAGTGCTGGGCTCAAATTCTTCTCCTTGTCGTTTCGAAGTTCAAAGATTAGCGTCATCCGTCCCTAAAAGCAGCCACCGTATTGCAAAGTGCATTCTTCTCTTCAGTATCCTTGAAATCGTCAATTTTCTGATTTTGACGAGAAATAAATCGAATTTTTTCTTTGCATTTTATATATTACAGATGCCTTTGGATCACAGGAGAATGTGAGATTGGAGATATGCCAAGCCGGCGAAATGGCTATGGAATAGCAAAGATTGGAGACGAAGCATCTGTCCGGGTAGCTCGACTTTCGCACCTAGAGAGACTGATCAAACTCAATAGGGGTACGTAAAATTCGCTGTGAACAACTTCCTCGACAGGATGTCGACAAAATAAGCGTCTCTTTTGCTGATTCTCATGGTGCTCTGATTTCAAAGAGATGATGGAGGAATTGCAACATCCGTGGTAAAACGGGACAACAAATGTCGGATTTATCAAATTGCACCTAATATTATCGTGTATTTAGCCATAGAACTGACGCCTGAATGGAATGAGTTGAATGAAAGGACATCCACCATGTCAAGAAAAGAAGAAAAGCGGAAGTGCCTGAGGTTGTTGTGCATTCTAGCAGGAATGATCAGTTGGTAGAACAGAGGGCAGTTGACAGGTGACTACTAACCTAAGAAGTACAGTGCCCTATCATACAGGCGCATTCAGTACATCTGCAACTACCACGCCATATCTTTCCCCCTCTTCCATTGAGTCTTCTTAATTTCGTTCATCTCAGCCTAAAGCATCTCCATCTACGTTACATCGACAACTTTCAGTCGGGCTAATTCTCAATTCTGCAGCTCTCATTTCCGCCATCGGACTACCGCCAATTCCAGCGCCAACGTACTAGCTTGCCGGAACGATGGGCGATCTGACACACCCGATCTGTACAGTAGCATCCACATAAACTAGACTCGACTGATTTCTTCTATCGTACTTTACAATTCTCAGAACGCCAGCCATGTATTCTTTTATATTATGGAATTTAAAGCAAATCAGCGTTCCCTGTCACTACTTGTCGTCTAGAAATAAAACAACAGAAGTTGTCTTTATGAGCATCATCATTATTGGTGGAACTCAACGTATCGACAGACTGGATCTCTTATCTATCACAACGCTCCTCACACTAGTTTGCCCTCACCCCGGCTAAAACTCCGCTCTGACAGGGACGTTTATCCCCATGGGGTTGTTATTGTAACGTTACGCGGTCTAATAGAAGACCGGTGAAGACGATGTCCAAATTGTGAGCATCATGGCATTCGTATTTATGGGTTATCGTGCCCAGCATTGGCATCACTCGCAGAGATCAATTGTAAGCGGCATTGAAGTATTGCTGCCGCAGACATTATGAGGTTCCTCGTAGTGGTCGTGGGATTAGTTTCCCTAGGTAATGTCCCAATGACCAGCATTCTACAGTTTTACTCAGTTCTAACTAAGTAGATAGCTCGTTCACAACTCTTGGGAATACCAACGGTGCCATTCAACGTAACTTCTGACAAGACGTACAATTTGAGAAATCTCCACGCCATTGTCGTCGACCTCGCGCACTCTTCTACTCGTGACCAAGATGGCCTCACCTTGATTCCCCCTTCTCTATGGGAGTTTGCAGAGACTTTTCAAAGTGATCTTGCCGGGATTGGAATCAAAACGGTCTTGCTCCAAAGCCCCAAGGCTGTCGCAAATGCAATCTATCTCACTCTCGACAACGACAAGTCGCAATTCGTCAATGCCGCGGGGAACAGTACTTCAGAAGGTTATCGTCTCTCTGTCACTTCCACGGGAATCACCATTAGCGGTGCCAGTCCCCTCGGAGCATGGTGGGGAACGCGAACAGTTCTGCAACAGGCGTTGATCAATGGCAATAAGATGAAGCTTGGAACAGGTGTTGATTCTCCCGGATGGTCAGAGAGAGGCATGATGGTGAGCTGCTCTCACATTGCAATTAATATTGGCAGCTGGATGGCTAATTAATGTTATCGCTAACTCAAGCTGGACGTTGGTCGCCACTATTATCCGGCAGAGTTTCTCGCGGAGATGTGCTCCTATCTCTCGTTTTTCAAGCAAAATGTTTTCCATCTCCATCTCAGCGACCATGTCTGGGATCCCGCCAAACTCGGCTCCCATGAGCTTGCTCTCGAGCTCTATGCGGCTTTCCGCATCGATTCCACTGACCCAGCGGTTGCTGGTCTTGCACGACCAGTAAACGAAACGTACAGTCCATCTGTTTTCGATGACCTGCAGCAAAAGTGTGCCAACCGTGGCGTAACCATCTTGCCTGAATTTGAATCACCAGGACACTCAATGGCAACGACAGACTGGAGGCCCGAGATTGCCCTCTCCGACTTTAGCATGCTAAACTTGAGCTACCCGGAGACGCTTCCAACAGTCAAGTCATACTGGAAGGCCGCTATCAACAACTTTCACTCCAAGGTTGTGCACATCGGGGCAGACGAGTACGACAGCGACTTCATTAACGAGTACAGTACCTTTGTTAACGACATGAGTGCTTACATCCAGTCCATCTCTGGGAAAAGCACTCGTATCTGGGGCACTTTCCCGCCTTCGTTTGCACCAGGCTCTATCAACGTCAACAAGGACGTGACGGTCCAGCACTGGCAGATTGGTCAGGATAACGGACTATTCGACTTCATCGACAACGGCTATAATATCGTTAACAGCGATGATTACTTTTACCTGGATGTCAAGTACTCAGACGGCGATGTATATCCCAAGGAGCTCGACATCCAGCGCGTCTTTCACGGATCTCCCGACGGCAGTGCATTCGCACCCAACATCCTCGACAATGCCAACGCAACAAACAACCCTCCGCGAGACAGTCCCAACGTACTTGGACACTTGGCAGTTGTGTGGAATGACTGGGGTCCAAATGCCAGCACCTATCACGAAGCTTACTACATGGTCCGCAACGGCTTGCCAGCTCTAGCTGATAAGCAATGGGGTGGCTCACTGCAAGAGGAAGACTATGCCAGTCTGTTTGCTACGCTGCAGCCTGCCGTGCCGGATCAGAATCTCGACCAACGAATTCCTTCCAAGGGCGCAACGATTGTTTCTTACAGCTTCGGCCGCAGCATATTACCATCAGCCGCTGTTATAGACGGCTCTGGAAACAACTATCACGGCAGCCTCGAAAACGGCGCCTATGTGAGCGGCGGTGCTCTCCAGCTCAATGGACGCAGCGCCTATCTCAAGACTCCTCTGACGAGCAAGGGGCGCAACTACACGCTCTCTTTTTCCGTTCTTCCGAAATCCCATGGTGGCGCGCTCTTCTCTGGCCCGGACAGCAGCTTCCTCAACGGCAACGGCACGTCAACCAACCTCATGCTCGTTTCCGACAATATTGCCTATCCGGTCAATCTGACCTTGCCACTGAACAAATGGAGCGACGTCACAGTCGAGGCTATTGGTCCGCAGACCTTTATCTCGGTGGGCACACAGCGCCAGGAGGTAACTATCCTGATGGGCATCTGGGGAGGATACATGCAGCTGGGGCCGATGGCGATTGAGGCGCCACTTGCGGCAATTGGGCAGGGGATCAATGGACAGATGAAGGATATAAAGCTGTCTAGTGACGACTTGTAGTATTATGACTAGCTAGCTTATAATATCTAATTGTAATATTTTCTAGCGAGTGCCGTTATTTGATATGAATAAAAGACCTTGTTCACTAATGAAACGCCATGTAGGTGAGGTTGACGCCACAAGTGGACTTACCCTGTTTTATATCACTCTTTTTTTCTCTCTTTCGAAATAATGAGGTATCAATTCATCATATCCGTGTAGATCATACTTTATATATCAGATATCGAGTCATCTATGCCGTTATTCTCACCAAGACAGTGGCGCACACATGATGTAATACATTGACAACGACAACACTATGAGCTCATAGGCTCACTTCCATCAAGTATATATATATATATATATATATCCGCCAAAACACAAATTAAGAAACAGATTAATCTACACATAATCATTTCAAAATTATATTTGTATACCCTCATATTAAAAAAGTACTTGTTAAAAGAAATTCTCAAATGTCTGGAATTCCTGCGCATCCCACAGGCGAATTCCACGCTCGCGTTCCGCCGTCTAAGCCCATGATGAAAGGAGGAGTATGTTTATTACTAACAAATAATAAGCACATGATGTCCAAGTCCTTATACTGATAAATTGATGTTACAGCACCAACCGGGCATCAAAGTTGGCAACGACCGCCTCCCAGAATTTCACCTGGAAACGCATCCCCCAGGCACAGCTCCAGCTGAATCATCCTTCCGACCAAATCCCTTTTCAGAAATCCCCAGCCAAGCCAACAACCCCGAAATCGATTTCTCCAGTCGGACAGACCCCCTAGACTTCCCCGGTGCTACATCAAAGGACGTAAATTGGGGCTACGGCCGTCCACTACAGGGTCTTGAAGGTCGAGAGGTAGCTTCACAATTACCGGGAAAGAAACACACCGGCACAAAAACACACGACCACGGTCGCAAGAAAGAAGGTACAGGATTGGGTGCCATCGCGGCAAATGCCAATGCTAAAGACCCCGTGAGAGAGCATGGATGGGATTTACCAGAGGGCGTGGAGAAGGGCATGAGAGGAAAGGGGAGTGAGGATTGGCCCGGGGCAGAGGAGAGAGAGGCTGTGAAGGCTGATGAGATTGCTGCGGAGAGAGCTTAAGGCGTGAATGAATGAGACTAAAAAGAATAAACATCCACGTTTGGCGATTGAGATTTGTAATGCATGAAGTTGATGTTATAAAGCATGTGCATTGTTGTTGATGATTTTTTCGGATGAATGAATAACCACAAACAAAACCACACCCCAATTAACAAAAACTATCTCTCAGTGCATGAAAGAATTAATAAAATCCCAGGAATTATATCACACATCTCCGTCTCAAATACATTAACACCACACCACCACCTCTCAAAATATCCCACTCAACACAAACGTAGCTCACTCTGCACAAAGCACCAAACCATGCTCATGCTACTCCGTATGCTAATAGTAGTAATATTTACGACTCCTGTCTCTCAGCTCTTACCCCTCTCTCCATTTGTTTCTTTTTATATCGACACTTTTAATTAAATCCCACAGGATTTTCTTTGGGAGGGGCTCTGTTTCACAGGCTTGTCGCTGATCAAGGTACAGAGTCGTATCGATGCGTTGGCGACATGCTCGACAGGGGGAGCGAGTGGGATTTGCCTGTTTCTTTTTCTGGTTTCGCAGTTGCGGCGAGGTGAGCAGGACAAAAAAAATTTAAGTGCTTATCGTGGACCAAACGGATTTCATCCGAGCCATGTACTAACTAGGAACAAATATGAGCGCCTGTAAGATGGGAAACGAATGGCATCCCACTATGGGTGTCATGTTTACCGAGCACAGGCTGAACCACGAATGAAGCACGATTGATGAATGGCAGACATGAAATAAAAAGTCTTGATTATTCTGACATATAGTACTAGAGAAATCATTAAAAAAAATGAAATGATGAGCTCTTCCAAGGTAATATAGCGCTCCCCTGCATTATATCCTCCCTCCAATCTCTCACCAAAGCAATGCATTCTTCCATACCCAAAGAACAAGACCGCCAATTCTGTCAAGGAAAGAACAAAAACTGTGTTTGTAAAAATATCCAATTCGAGCCCGCCTGCCAAATGCTCCGAAACCAAAATGCTGTCGCTTTCCCATCTACATTTATAGCATCTAGCCAGATGTAAAAATGCTTTCCCTTTTCCAATCCAATGTATGCCCTTTAATTTTGTTTTTTTGACTGTAAACAATCAAGTGAAATCATATGTGATCAAACTCTCCCGTCCGTCCGAGGTCTCTCGAAGGACGGTCACCCTCTGGTCGTCAGTCCCGACCCAATTTCGCCTATGTTCGGCATCAGACGAATAAGAAGAAGTGTCTCCGTTGCCGGCATCTTCAGTGTCTCTGCTCACCCGGGCTCTAACCTCGACGCTTGCACCGTCTTGGTGTCCATCCAGGTCCCAGACTCGGATTTCGTCACCCCTCTCGCTGACGCTAACAGCCCTGCCTTCCGGGGTGATGTCGGCATCCGCGATGCCGGAAGTGTGACCAAAGAGCTTCATAGCATTGGAAATAGCAAATGATCTTTCCGTAGCAGTAACGACAAATAGCACAAGGGTATTATCCTGCATAGTGGCGAGCAGATAGGGATGGCTGTAGCAGAGCTTGGCCGGCCCGCCCTCATCATCATCCAGGTACAAATCCGGAAAGTTGGAGCATGTAGGACACTTTGGTCGGTACTGAGTGGAGGTGACCAGACGACCAGTCTCATCAGGCAGGGTGTAGGCAACGCGAGATGTGATGATATCAGGCTTGGAGCTGCCTGATGGACGGATGTCAAAGTTTTGGATGCCAATGGCCCAGCCTCCCACGGTATCGAAAGAGTAGGCGATAGATGCGACAGCCGATGTCTTGAGCTTGCGGAGAGACAATACGAGTGGTTGCCGCGAATAATCAGACTTGAGCGATGATAGCACGTGGGGGTGAGAGAGGTTCCTGCTTTTGACTACCTCGCTGCACACCTGTAGTATGGACAGTTCTTCATCGTCGACATGATTGCCTTCATCACGTTCATGGCGTTTGGCTGCCCCGATATACGAAGAAGAAGAAGTAGCGCTCGCGTCAACAGCGGCAGACGTCGACTCCAAATCTGACTCTGACTCTGACTCTGTAGTGGGCTGCTCAAACGTATACAACGTGATAAAGCCCAGCTCTGCAGCCGTTAGGGCATAAGGGTATGAGTAGGCTACCGATGTTAACCTGCCCACATAGCTCTTGTCCTGGCGATACAGAATGGCCAGCTTCCCCTCCGACACGGTCAGGCGCCAGATGCCAAAGGTGCCGTCGTTGAAGCCAAGCATAATGTCCAAGACGTCGGCGGAAAGCCTGTTCCCATCCAGAGACAGTGCCGTAGGCACGAGACAGATGCCATCATGGGTCTCGGTGGATGTCTGAGCAATGGACTGCTGGGTTCGCAAATCCCAGGCGCGAAGTCCGGCCTGTAGGTCGACCGTCACAGCAAGGCCGTCCACAACCTTGACCAGGGTGCGGCGCTGAGAGATGGGAGTCAAGGTACAGTCGATTGGGCTTACCTGGACATGGCGCACTTCGCAAAGGCCGCGGGCCCAGTTGTGCCGCAGCCTGTACTGCTGCTTCCAGTCAACATAGTCAGTTGGATTTCTCGACTTGCCGCTCGGGTCAACGGGTTTGAAGGGCGGTTTGATATGTTCGGATTCAGCTGGTTCAGCTGGCTCAGCCGAAGACGTGGGGGGGCGCGAACTCGTGGCGGCGTTGCTGCTGCTTCTGGCCGTTTCGAATTCGGCCCCCACAGAATCCGCTCGACCTTGGCCTTGTCCTTGTCCTTGTCCTTGACCTGGTGCCTCGCGTGTACTTGGAACCCGGGCGTACGCCTTGTTCTCAACCTTGAGACCGGGAATGCGGTTGGCGCGCGGCAGGATGAACCTGCGGTAGTAGTGCGAACGCCACAGCTGGGCATCTGAGGCGACTCTGTAGAACTGCTGCGAAACGGGCGCAGCGTTCAGCAGCGTCTGCTCGTCGACGTAGGAGAAGATGCGCAGAAGAAGCTCGTCGGACACGCCTTGGGTGACGTCGTACGAGGGCGCCACGAGCTCCCAGGGCTTGGTGATACGCTGCCGCTTGGATGAAGCCTCGCCGTCGCCGGAGCTGAGAGGATCGGCGTTGCCAGGGTCGCTGTACGACCCTTTTCTCTTCATGCTTCTGGAGGACATCGTCTTTGTTTGCTAGCGATGCTGTGGCGAATCCTTGGGAGGAGCGTGAAAGAGAACGTATTTGTGAATGTATATAGAGTACATATATATATGTAATATGTAGGTGCTGTATGTGTTTGTGATGATGATGAAAGCAAGTAGAGTGCAGTATAAACAGCAGCTTGTTCGAGGGAGGATGGAAAGGAGGATGAGAAACAATGTCCCTCCGTATATGTTCCCTCAGTGCCGTATCTGTCCTTTCCCCGGATTTCTGCTCCGAGTTCGCCCTATTCGCCCTACCGATGACAGGCAAACAAACAAAACGAGCAAACTTGTTGCGATTCGCCGTTGGGACTTGCAGGATACGGTGGAGCAAAGTGCAGAAGAGGTGATGATGAGAGTATGTGAGGGAGAGCAAATGGCTTCTAAGAAAAGAAAGGAGAATGGAAAAAGAGAAGAGAGAGAGAGAAACTTGGGGGCGGTTTGGCGTTCTGTCAAGGGAGGGAGAGACAGAGAAATGGAGAGCTGGTGGAGAGCTCGGTGACACACGTGGGATTGGTGTTTTGGAGGGAAATTTGGCTGAAGATAAGGTGTCTTAGGTACCGAAGCAGTGAAAGGTACGTAAGGTACGTACTCCGTACAGCGCTGATAAATGCAAAGCAAAAAATACAGGGCACGAAGCGGCCACTAAACGGCTAAAAGCTGGGAACGATTGGCGCTGAGGCTGCTGGAACAGAGCCGGAGAGAGCGCTGCCGTTGAGGTCCAGGTTCTGGATCAAGGCGCTGGAACCCGGGTCTCGCCGGCTCTTATATAGTGGCTCTGCGGAGACTCCTCCAGTGCTACCGTAACTTTCAAGTTGGCACTCGCTCTTTTTCGGGCCTACGGGACGCGTCCAGACTGGTTGGGATTTTTCTCTTTTCTTTTTTTTATTCTTTGTTCGAGCTATCCTTCTTCCTACATGTCCAGCCCCTCACCACCTTCAGAGATTCCAGGTCTTATCCAGCATCCATCCATCAGCTGGCCAATCGCTATCCAGACGCTATCCAACCACTACAAAGTACATACTAGCACAGTCCAGCCCGTCCACTCCCCCAAGCATCAGGTACATCTGATATGGCGTTCTCCGCAAGCCGGTACATGCATGTAGCCACTTAGTAATACCTAATGTATAGGTATAGTAGCAAGACCTTCTATAGCTCCCCCTAGAAAACACCAAAAGAAACCATCACGATTCCGTCTCCTTTCGTCTTCGTCCTCCTCTTTTGCTTCGCATCTATCCTATTCACGCCGTTGCAAAAGCACTGTGAATTCTAAGACATTCTTTTTTTCGCCCATTCTTTAGTTCAACAGTGGCTCTGCCTGCTTTGCCCCTCCCTGCACCCAGGCACTTCTAAAAAGAGACGCCTGCAGGTACGCTTGTATCAGCCGCGGAGACCAGGGCCAATAGATCGCCACTACAAGTAGCCCAAGCTGTGATTCAAGGTGCAAGAGTGCATCCATGACAAAAGAAAAGAAAAAGGAAAAGAAAAAAAAAAAAAAGACCAGCATACCGCCTCCTGCCAAATATATGCAAGCCCGGAAACAACTCATCAGCCCCTCCCTTCTTTATGCGACTCGGCCCTCGCAGGTTTTGTAGTTGTGGGTTCAAGTTCAGCTCTGCTTGGCCTGCTCTCTCTTTTTTTTCCTTTTCTGGCGAGATTCCATTCATGATGGTCTCCTTGGTGTTTTAAAAGTCTCTCGTAATCTCCTCCTCTCTCTTTCTCTCTCTTGTATGCCCTCGCCGTCCTCTTCAGTTGCCCCCTCTTATACTCCCCATCCAATTCGGTTTTTCTCAGACAAGGCGGAAATGAAATGAAAAAAAGAAACAAAGTTTTTGGCCGCTTATAGTATGCTCCCGATGCTCCTTGGATCTCCGGATAGCCCTGCCTCTTCCCCTAGCGTAGATCATATGCACATTGCCGTGCTAAATCATATCCACGGCTCATAGCTCGAAATTTGTTGCCGTGTCGTGTTCACTGTTTATGCTCGTAAAAGTCGTGTGTATTCGTCGTTCGTGGTCGTCATTGCTGTCGTAGCTGTCAACCCCCTGTCGTCGCTACCAATCCACTGTCCAATACCATCGCCCCGATCCTCACAGATGGACTTTAGCAAACAGATCGTCGTATAGCTTTCCAATCCATCCCTCGGATGGTCCAGCTCGCGCAACAACCGCCAATCCTCCCACCGCCCACAATGCGATTGCAGCCACCACTGCAGCCTGAACTCCCACCCAGCGCCGCCTGCGATGCCGTTTAGTCTTCTTGTCAACCGTGACTGCTTCGCTTCCCCACCAACCCTTAGTTGAAGGCGCAATTCCGAACCACTTGGCAAATCCCCAAACCATATGGCTGCATCCGATTCCAATCAGCCCCCTGTAGGCAATGGCCGCAATCATAGGGTGTCTAGCGAAGCCGTGAGAGACATAGGCAAGGCCAATGTTAGAGCTGTCTCCATCCACAACTAGTGGCAAGACTCTGTTCATTAGGACGTGGGCGCCCCAAAAGGCCGTATAGACATATCCGGACCAAGATATCCAGCTTACCGACGGCCACAGCTGAACCGAAGAGCGAGATGAAGCAGTAGTACCGTCTGTTCGCGAACGCATCAACGCATACATTCCCGGCGTCGACCCGCCGTATCTCCTCATGTTCTCTGACCTCCTCAGCAGACGCAATGCAATGCCTGAGCCTATATGCATCAACACCGGCAGGCCAACTAGCAACGGCTCCGAGATGGTCGTCTGGTAGAGCTCCCGGCCCAGGAGCAGGTAAGTCTCCGAGCCAGCCACACTTCGTGTAATCGCTGGGATGAGAGACACATTGGCCAGGTGCATGGTGGTGAACACGGACACGGCATAACTAGAATATTTCTGCATCCGGGTGACTATTGATAATGCATCATCGCAAACTAGTTAGCATAAGGACACACACGCCCGCCCCCAAACCAGGTTACAATGCATGAAACCAAGGAGGTGAAACCAATGGAACGAGAAAAAGCAAAGCAAAAGCGGCAAATAAAAAAACAATCAGGGGTGATCCAGGGCAAAACGAACGGTAATAGATAGCGCCATGGCCACTGCCACTCAGCCCCGGCGCCATAGTCGAGCCAGTCTTGATACTGCCCACACTGCGTTCCGTGGTGCCATCTGCAGCCAAGGAGTCCATTGGATTCTGCTTTTCAGTCGGTGTGTCCGCGTCCGAATCCATGGGCGCAGGATCCAGCTGGAGGAGAGAAATGGCCGTCAGAGTCGAGTCCCTCCGCTCTCGCCGAGAACGCAGGCTCTCCGCGTCCCAATCGCTCTCCATGGCGATGGTTGTGGTTTTTGCGTTCTTTGTTTTCCTTGTTTGCTTTTGAAATTCCCTCTTTTCCCTTTTTAGATTGTCAAGAGATTCCGAAATAAAGACGAAAATACCCGAGTAAGACGTGCATTATCCGTACGAGCAACAGACCATTTACCTTACGTTGGAGAAAAAAAAAGTTCCCATAGCAGTAAAAGACTAGAATACCGTGGGGGTTGAGTCTATGCCTATTGGGGAAATAGGTTTGCTGGAGCTATCCGCTAACGAGAGAGAGAAAACAACACAAATATTATGCAGGAAGACAGAATAGAAGCCATTTCATTCGTCTCAATTGAATTTCTCACGGTCTTCCTCCTGTTCCTAGAAGCCGATGCAAGCCACCAATTTCAATTCGCTTTTGGTCCTTTTGATTGGAGCGCCAGTGCACTCGGCAATGGCACCTTGGCTACCTAGTTAGCAGTTGTCTCAAACATGCTTTGTTCGAGACATTTCTAGTAGTATCTGCTCATGCCCGCCATGATATCTTACCCCATTAGTTCTAGCTACATACAGGGCGACTTCATCTATTTTGCATATTACCTACTACCTTACGCACCTCCTAAGTGGATTAGCAGGACTGTGAGTGTACACACAATACTACTAACGCATGTAGGAACACGTATGTAAACAACTTACATGTGCCGAGTCTTCCCATGCAAGCCACATTCCCTGCACTGTACACTGTATCCTATCATATTCTGCTTCCTTGCATGAGGAGCCTGAATAGCAAAATGAGTTATCTGATTCATCATAAATCATCAAAGACATTACCAAGTTCAATGATATACTACTAAGTGTATTCCTAGGTACATGTAGCTGTTCTGATAGTATCCAGTAGGTAGCTTACGGTACGGCTACAAGGGATCTTCCCGCCAAAGCTGACCGCTAACGCCGCTATCAAGATGGCGGTACTTGTCTGTTATCCCGCAGCCAAACAAAATATCAGTAGGGACTCGATCCGTACGAAGTACCGTCTAGGTATTCGGCATTACTCCGCATATCGGGCCAATCCAGGCACAAAGAATACCCCACCATAGCTTGCACGGACCTTTTGGCTCCGAATTCCCGCCGTGCTCCAATCGTTATCACGACTTTCACCAAAAGTTGGACATCGCGAGCTTCAAGGTAGCGCATCGCAAAAGTTGCGTCACGTTGAGGGACATACGATATTGCTTCTATCTCGAGATAACATCCTCCGAAATTCAAAATGCCTCCCGTACGTGCAGCTCTCTATATCTCACTAATCAGCATCGCCAGACTAACGCGTCCTTCCATCTCCAGAGACACCAAACCCTTCCTCCCGCGCAAACCACCTCTGCCAAAGAGGCCCAGAAGTCCTTCTATTGTACCCTCTGCTCCAAGGGCTACTCTCGCATGAACGACTATGAAGCCCACCTCAGCAGTTACGATCACAGCCACAAGCAGCGCCTCAAGGACATGAAGGCCATGGTCCGCGATCCGAACGCAGTCGCCAAGGCGAGAAAGGCGGAGGCCAAAGCAGACGGCATAGTCAGCATCAAATTGGACCAAGATGCCCCTTCCTTGAGCAGCGTCAGCGGTGGTGGTGGTAGTGGAGGTGGAGGCGGCGGCGGCAGTGGTTTCAAAAAGGGTGGCTTCAAGAAGACTGGCTTCAAGAGTGCTTTTGCCCCGGCAGAGGCGCCAGCATCAACTACTGCATCACAATCGGCATCAGCAGATTCGTCCCATGTACCATCCAATTCACACCCTCATGCACGATTGGGAGCAGAAGAGAAGACTACATCCTCCTCACCAGTTTACAAAGGCTCACTGGTGGAGAGCGACACAGAAGATGAAGGGTACGAGGTGTACGACCCCAAGTTTCCCACTGATTGATTCATTCGAAACCAGAACTAGATGCTAAATCAATGGCTGGGTGCCATCTTCTATTCCTGGGTATTATTACTATTATCACAATGATAGTAGCTGAAAATGCCGTCTCTTTCTATGCCGCTACTGTCCAGAACCTTTACATCTCATCAGATTGCATCCACTTAGGGGAGTCTATCTGGGAAAGGTCCTCTTCCAAGAGGCCCATCATGTTCCGGCTCCCAAAGAACCAATCAGCAAGTTGCGCCACCTGGCCATTGCCCTGAATCGGCGCGCCATGATCGTTGGTGTTGGTATTACCCATGGCCTGATCCTCATTAGGGATGAAGCCAAGCTGGCTCAGGTACATCTCAAATTCATCTCCTATGGGGATGGAGTTTTCGTCTTGCTGCTGCTGGGCTTTGGCTTCTACATATAGCGTGGCAATATCGCACATGACTCGACATAGTCGGTAGAGCTTATCAATGGGCTCCGAAAGTCCCCTAGCTCCCTCGAGTGAGTCGACAAAGTCTTGGAGAACTTTGAGGTCTGCGAATGAAGATGTCTCAATGACATAACAGAACAGGACAAAAAAGGGGGCAAAGGGTGTCACCAAGAGGTTCCTAGGGATGTGACAAAAGTATCAGCATACAGCAACGCAAGAAGTGTTTGCCTTTTGGGTCTTGAAAGGCTGATTTCACGGAGATCTCTCCTTACCAGTGAATATACCAGGACCGCATGTACATGCTGATATCCATGAATCCAACACATTCCTGATGTGTCTTCATGGCACGACGCGCTGCATCTAGACATTGGTCACAAAATCGAGTAATGGAGCCTTCTGGGGCGGGTATGACTCGATAAATGAGCGTCTTGGTAACATAGAACTGAACCTCGTCGCCTTTAATAAAGACGTCCACAACTTCGGATGTTCCTATCGACTTGAGCAGCGCGTGCACCTTTTCGCGGGTATCGTCCGTCTCAATCTCTAGATTGCTGCATTCGGTAGCCAGAGCTTGAGCTCGTTGGACCAAGTCGGCTTGAGGGCTTGCTAGAGCGACTGGGCTATATCTGTACGAGTATCATTAGCACTTATACAGACAAACAAAAAGAAAAGAAAAGGGGCAAAGCAATGAATTCATAAGAATTCATAAGAGAATTTCTTACAATTGTTCGTAGATGCGGCTCTGTAAGCTGCTTATTTTGACCCATAATGTCGGAAACGTGGTCGATGTCAGATGGTCGAAGCCGTTAACTTCAAACTCGCGTGGAATATCAATGTCGCATTCCGCTATCACCGACGCCCGTCCCAGCCTCAGACCCAAACCCTTGTCCAAAGTATACACATGCCAGAAGATGACCTTCTTTTGCCGTGCAACCAACGGAGGGTCGTTCCTTAAGGATTCTGTGCGGTGGTAGCCACCTGCTTGGCACAGCCAGGCTGCCATTGTGATGAGATGCCAGGCCACCGACGGTCTAGAGACGTCAATTGCATAGAGACACTGTATTATATATCCATCGTATTAGCCATCATACAACCCTCCACAGACGAGAAAAAGGAGAGAAGCATATTCAACTTACCCCAAGAAGCAATGCCTGCACGTTCTCAATCTTCGGAGACAGGAAAAGCGGAAAGTTGGCCAGCGTCGTCTCAAGATTCGCCTTGCAGATGGCGACGTATGAGTGGTACTCCTCGCGCAACGCTCCCTCTTTGGCAAGCGAGTGTTGCTCCACAAAGAGGTTATATAGCATAGCATTCACCACGGCAAAGGTAGCGTCTGAGAAGTCTTCGGTGGGGAAGTAGACGGTGCGGCAGAGACTTGAAAAGTCCTTTATGCCGACTAGAGTACACAGGATGGTGAAGAAGGTAGGAGGGGCAGCTAGTAAACAGCGTTGCGAGTTAGATCAAGGGCTCTTTCTTCTACATCCATTGTAAAAGTCTCCATATTAGAGTTGGATATTCAACCTCACCTTTGACGTGCTTCAGCAGAGATACTACAGTTGCCACTGGTGGCATCGGCAGCTTGCTCACACCCCCTGGCGGCACGGGCTGTTGCAAGGGGAAGCGAGGCCCATGGCTTATGGAACGGTGCTTTTGCATCTCGACAAGTTGACTGAGGTTAGCGAGGGCAGTCTCCATCTTAGGGTTCAGAGCTCGTAAGGGCGCTCTCTTCACGGCACGTTGGAGGAACTCGCTCGCAAAGGTGGTGTGTACGGTTAGTCCCGAGTCGCCGCCGAGGGCAGATTCTTCATCAGAGCTGTCATAGTCGGCGTTGGATGTGGCGGATGGAATATTGATATCCGTTTGCGGTGTAGGTATGAATTTAGAGGCATCTGTGGCTGTGGAGGATGAAATGTTCTTTAGGAGGAGCTCGATGTTGCCGAGGCGGGATTCTATCTGGTCAATCTTTCTCTCACTTGGAGGAATATATCAGTTAGCGGTATAATAGGACAGGATGAGAAGCAAGATGGCAATAGATTACGAGATACGCGAGGCTTCAAATCTGTATGACGGATAGGAATGGACACACTATTGAGAGGAGATGAGGACTCGCTGCCGAGGCTCCTTTGGCCGCTGTCCGGCGCCGGTAGATGTGCAACTCCGTTTTGCTGTCCTACAGTTGGAACATGGCCAGTCTTTATCACAGCGAATCTTTTGTTCCATTAAAAAAGCAGGATTTATCAGCTCTATGTTCATGTAGAAGAACAAAAGTATCATGACAGTGAACTGTTCAGACACTCACTCACCTTTCGTAGACGGCACTGATCACACTAAACCGCGGCTGTTAGCAATCAATCGATCAATTCATCAATCTCACTGCATCAGTCTCATCACCCCATCTAGTACACCCATCGTGACTAGATATGCGGTCCAGGCAGATCCACAACCCGTGAAAGGTACAATAATCAGGGACAAGGACGTACAGCTCTGCGAGCGGATGGATCGTCGGCGGCCGCGGACGGCGCGAGGTTCTGCATTGTTGTGACTTTGGCTTTTAAGCTAATGCCGAGAGAAAAGGATATGGCGGTGATGTAACATATAATACGGTAATGGTGCTCCTATCCGTAATGAATTGAACTGATTGTTTTTCTCTCCCTGTATTCTGATATTTTTGTACGATTGGTTTGGTCTGTCTTTTCATAAGGGAGTTTGAGAGGAGGATGAAAAGAGAGGGTAAGCATGCCTTTCCTTAGAGCATCCTCTACCAGGTATGCTAGGGCCTGTATATTAGCGGCATGTGGCTCAACACAGCCAATATTGCTGCTGCATCAGTCATCCAAATGCGTTAATTTTTTTAATTTTTTTTTGGAAAAAAATATTTCGATATTATTTCCTTTCTTACCATAGTCTTTGATTAATTTGCTGAGGAAAGAGTGGCCGCCACAGCCATCCAACATGATTGAAAGATAGATACTGATTCTGTATACTGAGCCCCCTTGTATCTTCGGATACACGGTGTGAGGCGAGGTACTTTAAAGAGCACAGACACAAGTCGGAGTTAGCCCGTACTCCGCGGACTCCGACTAATACAGTGGCTGAGGCAAGTTACGTATGAGCTGAGGACGACGTACGAAGATGCCGGGAATGTTTTAATAATACAAGGAACAAAGGTGCTCACAGTAATAAGGCTGGCTAATCAACTCCAGGCTACTATTCTTCTAATGCTCTAATAAGCGAACTTTAGTATATGGTACCTATTCATAGCTGCCATACATTTAACTATAATTATCCGTTCAACTCCATTAGCTTACGTAGTGAAGCATTTTCAATATATATCTAATCCAATCAAGTTTGCCAATTTTAGCATATCTTTCAAGTTGAAGAAAAGTACTAGGCAGTGTTCTCGAGAGCCTTTTGCCGAAAAGAGACTTCACAGTCGTAGCTCTTTCAATTGTTTATATTCATTTGTCATGGGCCAGCCGATCGCAAAATAAGATCAGCGAGCCATATCTGGTAGCAATAGCCATGGCGATATATATTACTGATATGTACTAATTAGAACGAGGCAGAGAGCGATAGTTGCCGGCACTTCCCGCCTATGGTTGCCTGTTCGCATCTCTGGTGCGTACTTCTAGGCGCCACTATCTCGAAATCATCGTCTCAATTCAGCCTTCATGTTGATTGCTGCCTACCTAGGTAGCATTGCTCTCACGCCTTGACTACATGGATCTTAACGAGAAAGTCCAATGTTCCCTTGTTCCAGTACACCTCCCCCAGCTCTTGTTCATCTAGTACCCCTGACGTCTTCTAAGATACAATCGGAATTTGCATTCAATAGTCCAGGTCCCAATTTACGTCTAGCCCTGATCTATTCCCCGAGTTACGTAGTCTTCCTAGATTCTTTAAGTCAATGCCTTTAATAACTAGGTCAGCTCAGACACGATTCAATTTAACATTTGCGTCGATTTTTCTCATCTTCTTTTAACGGGATGTTGAGCGTTCCTATTCTTCCACCGAGTGAAATAGTGCTTCGGCCTCTGCCTAGAGCCCATTAAGCTACTATTATCCTTATAGCCTTAATCCTCAAATCTCAATGAAACGTTGGCAAAGCTAAATTTCATGTGTGGGCGAGCACAATTTTGAGAATCACTAGGATCATTTCTCGGTGTGCCGCGATACTCTCATCCCCCAGAGGAGAGCCTTCGTATTCATTTACAGAAAGAAACTTTTCTACACTCACAGTACACCCCGATTATCTGTTGTCATAGATCGCGCTAACGCCTTCATTGACTCTATAAGGCTTGACTGTGACAGAATAAAGAGTTGCTTTATGATTGTAATCGTAGTATGGATTAAATTAGAGAGACCTTGCTATACTTAGCTAATCTCTATTCTCATAGACCAATATGTTTAATGTTCCAAGTCTTGAGCTTAATAATGTGAGAAGAATCTACCCCTTCTTATATAGCCACTCAATAACACAATCCCAAAACGCTATAAATAATAAATATATAGCAACTAAAAAAAGAATTGAAATTTTATTTAAAAGATTAGTATTTTAGCTTAAAATACTTTCTTTCCACCTTTCGCGGCTGAATTTTTGGGATTCCAATTGCTTTGTGGTCCCTCCTTTTTCTTCAAACCAACGACCAGCAATCTCATTCGCATGAAGCCAAGGCTTATAAATAGGAATACATACCCACGGAATTGTTAAATGAAAAGAAATCTTATTTCTCAGTAAAATAGGTTCACATCAGATGCGCCATTTGACTATGGAAGATAAACTACCTAAAAGATAGTTAAGTCAATAGGAAGCAACAGCAAGTCGGCCGATAAGCCTCAATGTTCACAAATTTGTAGCTTGTACGTCAGCTTTAAGCAGCAACTCTCATTTTAATTGGTAAATAGTATTAAAGGTGAGAAAATCTGAAATCAATTCGCACTCTGTTACTTCTCATTAAAGAAGTAATTAAGGAACAAACTAACGTCACGTCAAAATTTGAGAATCGGAATAAAACGATAGCTGCATGTATGCGTCTATGTCTCAATTCCTTCACGGATGAATTCACCATATCACCGGACATCATCAGGTAAAGTAAAACTGCCCGTCAAAAACTCATTCTATTCATCATCATGACCATCTAATTTTATCTAATCCCCACCAGATCCGTCTCCCAGTGCTTACGCCAGTGTCTTGGCCTCACCCTCCTTCAGCTTGCCCGCCTCAACAAGTCTCTTCACCTCAGCGGTCCACACTCCCTTGATCTCATCCGCCACCGTCAGGCCGTTCAGCTTGCCGGCAAGAGCAGCAACCTCGTCGGCGTCAATCTTGCCCTGCACCAACTCAACGTCGCCCAGGGCGGCGTCGATTTGAGCGGCAGAGGCATCGCCAGAGGCAAAGTAGTTGGCGTCCTTGACGGAACCCTTGAGCACACGCTTGTTCTTCTTGAGAGCGTTCTTGGCGGCCTCCTTAGCCTTCTTGCCGGCCTCACGATCGGCCTTGGCAGTAGCTTCAGCGTCAGCCTTGGCCTTCTCCTCAGCCTCCTTCTTAGCTTGAGCCTCCTCAGCGGCCTTCTTCTCGGCAGCCTCCTTCTCGAACTTCTTCTTGTTCTTGGCGGCATTGGCCTCCTGTCGGAAGCGCTTGATACGCTCATCACCGGCTGAGGCATCGTCGAGCAGCTTGCGGAGACGGGCATTGTCCTCGGCCTTCTTCTTCTTACGAGAGTTCTGGTTCTTGCGTTCAACGTGGCGCTTGTGGTCACGGCTCTCGCCGTCATCGGGAACATCCTCATCGAGGTACTCGAAGCTCCTCCAGCTGTCAAAGTTGTACCAGAAGTTGTAAAAGTCCTCGACCTGCTCCCTGGCGGCATTGGCGTCACCAAAGGTGGGCACGGGGTGGGTCTTGGAGAAACGAGCCTCCGACTTGAAGACCTTGCTCCAGAGCTTGTAGAAATCGCTCTTTTGCAGCTGCTTCTTGGTGGGGGGCTCGACGTCGGCCTCCTCGTCGACGGAGTCGAACTGGCGGCGTCTGGTGGGGTCTAGAAGAATGTCGGTGGCCTTCTGGATGCACTTGAAGAACTGGTCGTCCTCGACACGGCCTGCCGCGGCCTTCTTGTCGGGGTGGTGCTTGAGAACCTTCTTGCGGTGGGCCTTCTTGATCTGATCCTCGGTGGCCTTGTAGCGGTACTTGGACAGTCCGAGAACCTTGTAGTGATCCTGAGTCTATATGATTTTGCACGTTAGCAATTGAGACCGACCCAATTGGGTATCCTCTCACAAACCTTCCAGTCCTTGGCCTGCGCCTGAAGCATCATGGGGTCTTCAGGCTCGCTCTCCTCGCCATCATCAATGTCCTCGACCTTCTTTGCGCTCTCCTGGGCCTGGATTCGGTCATCCTCGGAAAAGGTTCGCTTGTGACGAGCTCGGCGGGCGTGGGCCAGGAAATGAGGTCCAACAGGCTCGATGCTGCGCTGGACAGCCCCGGAGAGCTTGCCAACGGCCTTGAAGTCCTTTTCGGCACTCCAGCCCTCGGGGAGGGCCGGCAGAGGGAGTGTGACGACCTGCGTAACGGAAGCCATTGCGACAGATTTTGGTGTTTGATAAAGAGGTGTAGAGAGGGAAAAGTTGACTGAAGCCAATCTCCAGTTTTTTTTTCTTCACCCGCCAAAAAATTCAATGGTGGGGTTTGCGCAGGGGTCTAAGCCAAGCGCCAAACTTTGGTGGGATGTCGGCGGAAGACGGCAGAACCGGGCCTCCGTGATTTGTCGAAGCCGAAGCTGTCGAAAGAATCCAAGTCGTCTTCATCTCTTCTTAATAATACATTTGCCTATTCAATTGACGTTTTCCCTTCTTGCTTTCTAGCGAAACCATATAAATCACACCAGAATCATGTCATTGGCGGCTTATAGGAATCTATTGCGCGCCACGCGCATCGCCTTTCAGGGTACCAAGCGCTCTCTTCAAAAAATCTCATAGTTTCAATATCTGATATCTTGCATCTAGGCGACGTCCACGTCCTCTCTGCCGCTCAGAACCAGGTCCGACAGACTTTTCAGGAGAACCGTGCACTAGACTCCAGCTCCAGCATCCAGACCGCAATCAAGCATGCCGAAGACGTGGCCACCATCCTGCGCGAAAACGTGGTGCAGGGACAGAAGATACAGAGCGACGGTGACAACCACACGTTTAGTGAGGACTCCCTACACCAAATCAAGAGTCTATACTCGAAATACTACAAACATACTAATGGCTTTCAAACAGAGCTCCGAATACACGAACAGACCGAGCGAGGCGACAACGACAGCGTAATAACGGCAGACAATGGGAAGAGCGGCGGTGGCTGTGGCTGCAATTGATAAGCAAGCCTTGTGTATATCATTGTAAAATAAATATGTAAAACTACAGGACTCATGATACCCTCCAATCCAATGCCACGCAATATACTGACAGTCTACCTTGTTTTATTCTTCGACATGTAGAGAAGATGTGCATTTCCCCGCTGTGGTCTCCCTAAAGCACCAAAAACGCCGGAATATGATGAAGAGACGAAATGGAAAATGCGAAAGAGAAGTAAAGAAAAAGATACATGAGCATCGCTCTACTCTCCAGCCATGCTTGCGTAAGTGGGCTCGTCTTCCGCGCCAGGCGGCGGCGGCGCAATAGCTGCACGACTCGCTGCGCTTGGTTGCTGGCCTGATTCAATGGCGTGCTGTTGGGATTTGTTCTGGCGGATGCGAGCATCCTGGAGCATCTGATACCGCTGCTCCCGGTCCATTGTTCCAATCGCCTTTGGTTGTCCCCAGCGGATCCTCAGCGGGCATCCAGCAATAACCGCCCTGCCCTGGCACGCGACCGCCGCCTTCTCGGCACCTTCTCTCGTCTCGTAGTTGATGAATGCACAGTGAGACATGTGTGAGCACACCAAGCTCTTGATTTTGCCGTGGGCCTTGAAAAATTCTCGAATCTTGAACTCGGGCAAGTCATCCTCCACGCCCGTGACAAAAAGCGACATGATGTTCGGGTCATCCGGCGGCAGCCAGTCTTTTGGGCTTGGTGGCAACTGTGCCGCGCTTGGGAATGCCGGTCGACCTCGTCCTCTTCCACCAGATCGCGCACCTGCACCCGCAGCTGCAGCAGCCCTTGAATCGCGAGTTCGAATTGGGCCGGCGCCTCCAACACCTGCTCCAACAGCAGGGTTCCCGCCCCCGCTAGTTCTTGCGACGGCAAGTTCCGACTCGTCCACGTTTCTGCCTTTGCGAAAGTATGGCTTACTGGTGGCCAGCCGGCGTAGAAGCTCGCGGGCCTTTTCGTCCGTCTTCTCATACTCTTCCGTTCCTGCCTTGCCCTCTTCGATCAGCTGTTCGTTGTTCTGCGCAAAGTATTCTCGGTTGACATCAGACTGAGGGCCCGGCGCGATCATCTTAAGCGCGGCATCGCGGACGGTAATGGGCAGGCCGAAGCTGAGATCCAGCATGCAACTTTGACAGCAGTTTTTGAGTCGAGCGCACGTCAGGCACACGTTGGTTCGTCTCTTGCGGCCCTGCGCGCGCTCAGAGCTCCAGCTGAAGACGGTGAAAGGTCGCGTACACTGATAGCCAGTTTGTTAGCATATATATTTCGCAGAAAGTATCAGAGTTAGAAAAGACATACTAATTTGCACTCGGCTCCATAGTCTTCCTTTAGCATCTTGACGAATGGGTTTTCGGGCAGGCAGTTTTCGCAAATGGACGGAAAGTCGGTCGTCTCCCATCCTGATCGGTTGAGATCCTGCTTGATTTGGGGCGGCATGACGGGCGGCTCGGAGTGATGCGCTGCTGTGATGAATTGGCGATGCTGTTCTCTCCCAGACAATGACTTTGCAAGGGAAGCAAGCTGCTAGCAAATCCAAGATCGCGACGTGCAAAGAAATCTTGGTGGAGACCTGCCGTAGTTCCGCCACCGCTGGGGTTACATAAGCACGATGTGGAATCTTATCGATAGAGCGCCCTGTGGATTGCAAAGCAGCAGCCAAAGAGAAAAAAAAGTGGCTTCGAGGCAATTCCAGGATACGGGTTCAGGCACCTTTTAGGCTTAAAACTTTGGGCTTCTAGAAACACGCCATATCTCGCCCTGATAGGAAGTTGAATAACCACGTACCAGTGCTATCAATGATGTTGCTACTCAACCCAACTGGATGCTGAATGGCTAATGGATTTGATGCTGAAAAAGGCTCAGCTTTGTCCTTTAATTGCAAAGGGACATTACAACATTGGTGCTAGTTCTAATTAATCACGGCCATGGCATTGCTCCGTACAAAATGCGAGGTAGCAGCGCTAATATACGCGTACTCGATTAATGTTAGCTGTCGCTCCGCTGCTTTTGGCAGACACCGCCCAAAAAAATCAAAAGAGGCGCATGCAAGGACTCCCAAGCGAGTTCGCGTTCGTATTCGCACATCGCGGGGCACTCACCGCTTGCCTATCAGGGCTATCCCCAGACCCCCTCCGGCCTCGATTCAGCCAACCAAAACGCCAAATTCCATCTCTAGTGCGAGATCACAAGCCCAGAAATTGGAGATTGGCGTTTTTTTGCACTTTGTCAGGGGTAACCAAGAGGAACGGACGCAGGGAGCCTGTGAAATTGATGCGATACCAAAGGACAACGCATAAAAGGTCCAACAGCTCCGCCCATCTGCGGTGCCACATTGTCCTTTTCGCCATTGATTGCTGGGAGCAAACTGCGTTCGTGTGTCTTCGTTCCGTCATTGATTCTCTCTTCTCTTCCTCTATTCATTCTTCCTTTCAACCTCATTTTTTCCCGCTACTAATAGAGATTTTTTTACCTTTTTTAATTCAATCTTTGCAACCCAATTCAACATGGCACCCACAGCTCTTGAGAAGGAGGATAAGGCACGAGATGCCGCCTTCAACAAGGCCATGCACGGCAACTCGGCCAAGGCCAAGGGAGGCATTGCTGCCATGTTCTCCAAGGGCTCTGATGCGAAGCAGGCTGCTGTGGACGAGTATTTCAAGCACTGGGACAACAAGCCTGCCGAGAACGAGACTCCGGAGGAGCGTGCCGTAAGTTTTTTTTTTTTTTTAGCCCTCTCTGGAAGAGAGAAGAGAAGAAGAAATTCGTCTGTACAATGGGACCGGATGAATTACGATGCTGACTACGAAATAAACAGAAACGAACAGCCGAGTATGCCACTTTGACGAGGCACTACTACAACCTGGCCACCGACATTTACGAGTACGGTTGGGGCCAATCCTTTCACTTCTGCCGATTCTCCGCCGGCGAGCCCTTCTACCAGGCCATTGCTCGTCACGAGCACTACTTGGCACACAGTATTGGTATCAAGGAGGGCATGAAAGTGCTCGACGTGGGCTGCGGTGTCGGTGGCCCTGCTCGTGAAATTGCAAAGTTCACCGGCTGCCACGTTACTGGTCTGAACAACAACGACTACCAGATCGACCGAGCTACCCACTATGCCGAGAAGGAGGGTCTTTCTAAGCAATTGGACTTTGTCAAGGGCGACTTTATGGTATGATTATGATTCCACGTTGTGCAATTTCAACAAACATTGTTTTTGGTACATTTATTAACGCAGAGATGCTATAGCAAATGACATTCCCTGAAAACTCCTTCGACGCTGTTTACGCCATTGAGGCTACCGTCCACGCTCCTACCTTGGAGGGCATCTACAGCCAGATCTTCCGCGTGCTGAAGCCTGGCGGCATCTTTGGTGTCTACGAGTGGCTGATGACTGAAGACTACGACAACAACAACCTGCACCACCGCGAGATCCGTCTCGGAATCGAGCAGGGTGACGGTATTTCCAACATGTGCAAGATATCCGAGGCTCTGGACGCCATGCACGCTGCGGGTTTCGAGCTCCTGAGACACGAGGATCTCGCTGACCGGCCCGACCCCTCTCCCTGGTACTGGCCTCTGTCGGGCGAGCTCAAGTACATCCAGTCGGTGGGAGACATCTTCACCATTGTCCGCATGACCACCTGGGGCCGCACCATCGCCCACAACCTCGCCGGTCTGCTGGAGACGCTGAAGCTGGCCCCCGCCGGCACAAAGAAGACTGCCGACAGCTTGGCTCTTGCAGCTGACTGCCTGGTCGCCGGTGGTCGCGAGCACCTTTTCACGCCCATGTATCTGATGATTGGACGCAAGCCTGAGGCTTAAATATGAGGGGGGCAGGGGGGAAAAGGAAAGAGGCGAACAATTGGATTTTGATACCTTGATTGATATGGAGTAATGAGTGAAACCCAATGGGTGGAAGATCCATGTTAAAAAAGCGGCGTCGAGCAAATGATTATTTGAAATGGATGACAGTCGCATTTTACGGGCGAATAATGCGCGCGCACGGGATGGCAACATTTATGTATGCATATGTAATGGCTAGAGCAAGATGTAAACTCTGCTACATCTTTTAATTTTTATTCTCTTTTACAACGAAATGATTATTTTCGTCTTTTCTCGTCTATTCAGCGTGGTACATTTGTGAGTCGTCTTTTGTATCATCGCAAGATACGATTGTATCCAAGGCCGGCCTTACCCGTCTTTCTACCAATTTGCCGCCATGACTCGCAGCTAACATCAATCTGTTCTTCCCTCTTCTTAACATTGAGATAACTATACTTGCCAATTCAGCGTGCTGCTACTAGTAGATAGGCCTAATTAGTATTTGTATTATCATGACCCCGTCGTTTGTCTCATCTCAACTGTATCTCCCTCGACCTTATCTTCCCTGCACAAACTCCAGCCAGTTAGCAATCGGACCGTCCCAAAAATCTCCGGCTGCGGCGCCCTTAGTCAGCTCGCATCTACTAGCCCCTCCCCAACAAAGCAGAACCTACAGGCCTCTTTGGAGGGGCCCAAGCACTGTAAGGCCCTGGCCATTAGCGGCAGGCCAGCTGCAAGCCTTCCACCAGCACCCCAAGAAAAAAAAAGTTGTGCTCCATTGGCTGCAAGCTTGGGAATTTTTTTAGTTTGGCCCGGGCCGGAAATTCCCTCTTGGAACTTGGGAGATACTCCAAACAAACCATCCCTTCTCCTTCTCCTAAACTCCCTCCTATTCCGCTCGATCCCAGGCGGCTAGCTGTTGAGCTGTTCTGTGCCTTGTCGACAAAGAAAAAGAAAACCAGAGCAGTTGTCCGCATTGGCCCCGCGTCTTCTCTACCAGCCCGCCATGTCCCGATTCCTCCGACCCGCAGCTCGTCTGGCTGTCTCAACACGAGCTGCCACCTCGATCAAGGCGCATGCCACGCCGTCCTTCTCACAGGCCATTGCCCGGCCCGTCTACTTTGGCGGCTCGTCGCAGAACCGGTCGTACGCCGAGGGTTCTGGCGTCAAGGAGTACACCGTCCGAGAGGCCCTGAACGAGGCGCTGGCCGAGGAGCTCGAGAGCAACCCCAAGACATTCATCCTGGGCGAGGAGGTTGCGCAGTACAATGGAGCGTACAAGGTCACAAAGGGCCTGTTGGATCGGTTCGGCGAGAAGCGTGTCATTGACACCCCCATCACCGAGAGCGGATTCACCGGCTTGGCTGTCGGTGCCGCGTTGAGCGGACTGCACCCTATTGTAAGTCTTATATACACATATACGCATACACACATACATATATATCTCTCCATATATGCCATTGTTTTATATGTCATGCTTCTTTCTTTCTTCTCCTTGCTTGCTTTGACAGGCAATGGTGCTACCCAGCCTCAAATCTTTTCGCAGAGCTTCTTGACTAATTGCTTCTTTTTGATCTTCATATTAGTGCGAGTTCATGACCTTCAACTTCGCCATGCAGGCCATTGACCAGGTTGTCAACTCCGCCGCAAAGACCCTGTACATGTCTGGTGGTATCCAGCCCTGCAACATCACCTTCCGTGGCCCCAACGGCTTTGCTTCTGGTGTCGGTGCCCAGCACTCTCAGGACTTCTCCGCCTGGTACGGCAGCATCCCCGGCCTCAAGGTCGTCTCCCCCTGGAGCGCCGAAGACGCCAAGGGTCTGCTCAAGGCCGCCATCCGCGACCCTAACCCCGTCGTTGTCCTCGAGAACGAGTTGATGTACGGCCAGCACTTCCCCATGTCCGAGGCCGCCCAGAAGGACGACTTTGTCATCCCCTTTGGAAAGGCCAAGATTGAGCGCTCCGGCAAGGATCTGACCATTGTCACCATGTCTCGATGCGTCGGCCAGGCCCTCGTTGCCGCCGAGAACCTGCAGAAGAACTACGGCGTTGACGCTGAGGTCATCAACCTGCGATCCATCAAGCCCCTGGATCTCGACTCCATTGTCCAGTCCATCAAGAAGACCCACCGTCTGCTTGTCGTCGACTCTGGCTACCCTGCTTTCGGTGTCAGCGCCGAGATCCTCGCCCTGGCCATGGAGTATGCCTTTGACTACCTTGACGGCCCTGCTCAGCGAATCACCGGTGCCGAGGTGCCCACTCCTTACGCCCAGAAGCTCGAGGAGATGTCCTTCCCCAACGAGCAGCTGATTGAGAACTTTGCCGCCAAGATGTTGCGAGTGTAAATTACGAAACAAGTGAAAGAAAGACAGACAAGGGGATGATTTACTCTTTCAGTATCTACGGATATAAATGAATTTTTTAATTAAAAAAAAAAAAAAAGAAGAGAGGGGGGGTCATCCGGGCGGGCAGTGTAATATCTCAACGGGGAGTAGAAATCATTTGGGAGGGAGGGTGTTTTCGGCTTTCAGGGGAGAGGAATTGGAACGCATCAGGGTAGCAAATTTGGCTGGACCTCTGGCCAAAAAAAAATCGAATAGACGGACGGAGAGCAAAATAATGGACCTGTACTCGTAATTACCTATGGGCTTTTTCATGGATACACCCTTTGCCGTCATTTTCTTGGTGCTGTGAACAATTTTGACGATGAGCTGTCTGATTCTTGTGAATGAAGAAGTTGTAAAAACATTGAGCCTCATCGCCTTCGTCTTTTAGGCTCCAAGATAAGGATGGGATGGGGATGAGCATTGTTCTACTTAATTAATTGCTTCATTCAATTCTTCTTCGAGACGAGTAAATTACTGAAGATTTATACTCCAAGCTGTATCAATTTCTCTAATGCTCACTGTTTTAAATCGAAATTAAGAGCTGTGATAGAGAGCCCGTCAACAAAAGTCCAACTAACAAACCCATTGTTTGCATTTGCCCAGACCCGCATTTCCATAGCGGGGCAGCTCAACCTCTAAGCTGGAACAGCACCTCGGACCTGTCAATCAGCTTTGATTTCACATACTTTCATCACCAAAGTAAACTCGTCATTCCTCGTTCTTCACTCAGGAAATAAATACAAGGCTTGTGTCTCCAGCTACCTCCCAATGGCTGGCATCGATGCCCTTCTGACCTCTCAAGATGAGGGCATCATCTCCAGCTCTGAGCCCAGAAAGCGGCGGCTTCAAGACCCCGAAGAACTGAAGCGTCGCCTGGAAAATGAGCTGCTCATGCCCTCTCCCCAGTTCTCCACCGAGTGGCTGGATCGTCTGCAGCAGAGATGGGATTTTGAGGCAGACTATACGGCCCTGTTCAAGATTGCACCGCCGCAGACGCGGACCTTGACGAGATTCTTACGGCATGGGCTCGAAGGCCGCGTGACGGGCTACAAGAATGTGACTGTCCCCGTGAGCGGTGCTACGGCAAAGAACTCGACCAGTCTTCTCCGTAAACCAGCTAACAGGGCGGACTTCGTCAGAGGTGCTGCAGGCTTCTTTCCGTTTGCTCCTGGTGGACTAGAAGGCATCGAGGCCACGGCGGCTTTGGAAGATCAGATTCACGCCGGAGCGGCTGCTGTCGATGATGCCGCCAGAGGAAGCAAACTAGAGAAGGTGATTCAGTTTGGTACAGAGGGAGGACTGCTGCAGATTGCCCCTGGAATGGATCGTGGTATCGACTTTAGCAAGAAGGTGGGCTTGGACAAGGATGCTGCTGAAGCAATCAAACAGGAGCTCGAAGAGGATCCAGAGGATGCCAGAGAAGCCAACGAAGAAGATTCATCGTCACCTGATGATACACCCGGTGACTCACCAGAAGATGAAGACAACGGAGATGATATCGACGACTTACTGCCCGTGGAATTTCCGTCTCTTGAACCTCATGGTGTCCTTGCAGCCTCCAGTGCTAAAAGGGCTGGCCGCGAATGGGCACACATGGTCGATATCAAGCACGACATGCCCAATTTCAGAGAACTCGTTCCCGACATGGCTCGAGAATGGCCCTTTGAGCTGGATACATTCCAGAAAGAGGCCGTGTACCATCTCGAAAACGGCGATTCGGTCTTTGTTGCGGCGCACACGTCTGCTGGCAAGACTGTCGTGGCAGAGTACGCCATTGCTCTAGCTGCCAAGCACATGACCAAGGCCATCTACACATCGCCGATCAAAGCCCTTAGCAATCAGAAGTTCCGCGACTTTCGGCAGGATTTTGAGGAGGTGGGCATCTTGACGGGCGACGTCCAGATTAATCCCGAGGCCAGCTGTCTCATCATGACTACGGAGATTTTACGTAGTATGCTGTACCGTGGAGCAGATTTGATCCGCGACGTCGAATTTGTCATCTTCGACGAGGTTCACTACGTAAACGACTATGAGCGTGGTGTCGTGTGGGAAGAGGTCATCATTATGCTCCCCGAGCACATTTCTCTCATCTTGCTATCAGCTACTGTTCCCAACACTCACGAGTTTGCTTCTTGGGTTGGTAGAACTAAGCAGAGAGATATCTATGTCATTTCTACGCCCAAGAGACCGGTCCCCTTGGAGCACTATCTCTGGGCTGGAAAGAATATTCACAAGATTGTGGACTCGGAGAAGAGATTCCTCGAAACCGGATGGAAGGACGCACACAAAGCAGGGCAGAGTAAAGAAAAACCACCTGCAGCTAACAACACAGTCGCCATCAGGGGAGGCAACTCTCAAGGTAATCAACGGGGTGGCGGAGGACGAGGTGGTAACCAGAGAGGCGGTCCACCGCAGCGCGGAGGCCGAGGAGGAGGTGGTGGTGGTCAGCAGAGAGGACGAGGAGGACCACCTCGTGCCAGTCATAATCCGGGACACATGGGACGTGCCGGAAACCCTGGTGGACGATCGTCTGCTGCTCAAGACAAGAACCTGTGGGTTCACCTGGTTCAGTTTCTGCGGAAACAGACCCTCCTGCCAGCTTGCATATTTGTCTTTTCCAAGAAAAGGTGTGAGGAAAACGCCGATGCTTTGAGTAATCAGGACTTTTGCACGGCTACTGAGAAGAGTGCCATCCATATGGTGATTGAAAAGTCAATTGCGCGTCTGAAGCCCGAGGACCGAGTCCTGCCGCAGATTATCAGGCTTCGCGAACTTCTTAGCAGAGGTATCGCGGTGCATCACGGCGGCCTGTTGCCCATTGTAAAGGAGCTGGTAGAGATTCTGTTCGCCAGAACCCTCGTCAAAGTCTTGTTTGCTACCGAGACGTTCGCCATGGGTCTCAACCTGCCCACAAGAACTGTGGTATTTTCTGGGTACCGCAAGCATGATGGCCATTCGTTCCGCAATCTTCTACCTGGCGAATACACACAGATGGCTGGCCGAGCTGGTCGTCGAGGTCTAGATAAAGTTGGTTCAGTCATCATCGTGCCGCCAGGCGGCGATGATGCACCTCCCGTTGCTGAGCTGCGCAATATGATTCTAGGAGAGCCCTCCAAACTCAGATCCCAGTTTAGGTTGACCTACAACATGATCCTCAACTTACTGAGAGTGGAAGCCCTAAAGATTGAAGAGATGATTAAAAGGAGTTTTTCGGAGCATGCAACTCAGCAACTTTTGCCAGAGCACGAAAAAGACGTCAAGCTAGCTCAGGCAGATCTTGCCAAAGTCAAGAGAGAATCTTGCAATATCTGCGACAACGTGGTGGACGAGTGCCATCAGGCTGCTCAGGACTACAAGCGGCTAACGACGGAGCTGTACAAGAATCTACTAAAGATTTCCATCGGACGAAGGATGTTTATCCAGCAGAGACTCATCGTCTTCAACTGGGATGGTATCCGCACTGCTGGCATCCTTCTTGGAGAAGGCATGCACCCCAAAGGCTCCTTTGAAGACCCCATCCTCCACGTCTGCGCCATAAAGCCTCTTAGAGAGCGGCGCGACGCAACGGACCAGCTGCCGTTCATCCCGGCATTCCGCAAATACCTACCGAAGCTACCTCAGGGCAAGAAACGATTATCTACTAAGAATTTATTCGTTCCCCTGAGCGATGTTGAGTGTCTCACCAGGTGGGTTCTAAAGGGAGTTTTGCCTGAAATCTTCAAAGGCGGAAGCGGCGCTCAGGATGCCTTGGACAAGATTCATGATATCTGCTCGTCCTGGGATGACCGGTGGGATGAGCTGGACATGGGCAAGGTCAAGAGCTTGCAGCTGCAGGAGATGATGGAGAAGAGAGTGCAGCTGTCAAAGGCGATGACCAATTCTGCGGCAACACGGTGCCCTTCCTTTTTGAAGCACGTAAGTATTTTTCTGTCGTTCCCAGTTTCTCCCCCCAATTTTTAGAGGAGTGTTCCATAGAGATCTTGAAGCGAAATGGTTTACTAACAAAAGTAATAATAGTTTGCCATGTGCCATGATGAGTGGCTTATCAAGGAACATATTGCCCAGTTAAAACTGTCCCTTTCCGACCAGAACCTTCAACTGCTCCCCGACTACGAGCAGCGCGTCCAAGTCCTCAAGGAGCTCGACTTCATCGACGACTCAACACGCATTCAGCTCAAGGGCAAGGTCGCCTGCGAAGTCCACTCAGGCGATGAGCTCGTCCTCACGGAGCTCATCCTCGACAACGTGCTCGCCGACTTCGAGCCCGCCGAAATCGCAGCCCTCCTATCCTCCTTCGTCTTCCAAGAGAAGACAGACACAGAGCCCACGCTGACGGGCAACCTCGAACGCGGCCGTGACACCATCATCGCCATTTCCGAAAAGGTAAACGACGTGCAGACGCGCCTGCAGGTTCTCCAGTCCAGCGAAGACTCCAACGACTTTGCGTCACGGCCGCGCTTCGGCCTCATGGAGGTGGTGTACGAGTGGGCCAGGGGCATGAGCTTTAAGAACATTACTGCCCTGACGGATGTCCTCGAGGGGACGATTGTGAGAACGATTACGCGGCTGGACGAGACGTGCAGAGAAGTGAAGAACGCGGCGAGAATTATTGGCGATCCAGAGCTGTATCAGAAGATGCAGCAGGCGCAGGAGATGATTAAGCGGGATATCACGGCGGTGGCGAGTTTGTATATGTGAGCAGGATGGACAATCAACATGTATTGTTTCTTTGAGGGTGTTTATGAATTGGGTTCAAGATACACTTGCAGAGGAGATTTTTTTTAATGTCGATATACATGGAATGGTTTATTATGATAACGACAAAAAGACAGCGGTTGGTGGAAATAGGGAACAAAAAACTGCATAATATAGACGAAAAAGAAAGGTCCATTGTAATGTATATATGTGTGTGTGCATGTAGTAAGTATATGTATAGGAACACCAAGAGGCCTTCATGTAGCAAGAATTGCAGCAGTGGGAAACATAGTTGCAGCTCTAAGAGTAGTAGCTGGACAAGTTCATGATCCAGTCAGTCAATCAATTCAATCAATCAAAACCCCGGCCCCCAAGCAAATTATCCTTCTCAAAAACGCCAAAACCATGTCCAAACATGAAAGAAATCAACAAAATCCCAGCCAGCAACTAGTCAAATCATTGACTGTTCATTTACTCATGCTTATTCGACCGCAACGTGACCAAAAAAAAACAGTAGAAGAAAATCCGCTTAAATCCTCCCCATCAAATCTAAGCCCGCAAAGCCCTCAGTCTCTGCTGCAGCTTATCCTCCTCTTCAGCCGTCGGCTCGGCCGTCTGCGGCTCGGAGGTGGCGGGCGTCGCCTTGTTGAGCTCGAAGCTGAGTTCCACGCCGGCGTCGTCGGCGAGCTTGCCGAGCAGTTCGTGGACGGCGTCCTCGCCGACTTGGACAGAGGTGGACTGGGTGATGGCGTCCTGGTAGATGCCGTTGGTCATGGCGTATTCTTCGTTTTGCTGCTTGAATTGCTCCAGGGTGACGAGGGTCTGGCGAATCCTGGTTAGTTTTGAGAACAAGATAGTGGCTGAAGAGAAAGGGAGAGGGGAGGGAGAAAGGAAAGCAACGAGAGGAAATACAAACCTTTTCGGGATTGGTGTTCTTTTGCGCCAGATTCATCGTCCGCGATGACGAGGCCATCATGTTCGTCATCCGGTTCATGGAATTGTTGGCCTGGATCTGCGCAGCCGACAGCTCAGCCATGTCAGCCATCTGGTCCATCTGCTGCGCAAGCGCCTGCTTGGAGAGCAGCATCTTGGCCTTTTGGTAAGCCTTTTGCGTCTCGCCCTTCTTCAGCAGATCCTGAATCTGCTTCTTGAGGAGAGGATCCTGCTTGGCGGCCTTTTGGGCCTCGCGACGGGCCTGCTTGGCTTGGAAGCGTGCCTGGAATTCGACTTGCATGTCGCGGGCGGCCTGGCGGTTGGACATTTTGGCGGATTTATTGACAGTATTATATTAGGGAGATATGAGGATTGTCGCGATGAGGGTTTTCGAGATGCTGAAAGGAGATGGCTTCAGGGAAAGTGACTTTTTGGTTTCAAAAGGCGAACTTTCGGAGATGGATGGATTGTCAGGTGGCGGATAAGGCGGGGTGACGCAACAGGAAATCGGGGGAGCACAGCCACATTTGGCAACTTGCCGAAGGGATGCACCAGCCACAGCTTTCAGCTCATCCATGATGCGTTCATCATTGTAAGTTGAACGGCTAGACTACTATTTGGTTATTGAATTCAATATTTCTCCTTTTCAAACCGATTCAGTTAGCATCGAGTTATGCTGGCATGTTCTTTTTCAAGACCTTCCAAATGGCTGCAAATCCCAAGATGAACGTCCAGTCGTTTCCTCGACCGCCGATGCTGGACAAGATATCGCGGCACATCCGCATCACGTATAAAGGTGTGGAGATTGCAGATACAAACGATGCGTACTGGGTACTAGAAACGCATCACCCGCCAAGTGCGTCTCATTATATGAATCACTGATAAGTCTGGCTGAAAACGGTGAATTGGTTATTATATTATGATAACATGAAATGGCGACATTATCAAGTGTTGCTTGCTGCATCTCCTCAGCTTTGTAACACCAAGACTAACATCCGCCAAACCCATTCATAGCATATTACCTCCCTCCGTCCAGCATCAAAGTCCCCCTCAAGCCTACCGCCCGCGCCAGTTGGTGCGAGTGGAAAGGCGCAGCAACGTATTACAGCATCGCCCTCCCGGACGGGACCGTCTCCGACCGCATCTGGTCGTACAACAACCCGACGGCCGGCTTTGAGCCGCTCCGCAAGTACCTGAGCTTCTACGCCGGTCCGTGGGACTGTTTCGTGGACGGCGAGCGGGTGGAGCCGCAGCCGGGCGACTTTTACGGCGGATGGGTGACGGCGGAGATTGAAGGCATCGTGAAGGGCAGGACGGGCAACCTGGATCCCGTTGTGTGAAGTATTGGGAAGGGCTACTAGTCTACGGAATATACGGAACACGGAGTTTGCTATTTGCTGTTTGCTGTTTGCCGTTGGTTTGTTTTCCTTGAAACTGTGTCCTGATTGATAATCCAGATTCTATATACGACCTAATACGACCTAATACGGAGTATTCCGAAATATGCTTATTTGGCCGCGTGGCATGTCGATTGGTCTTAGGCAGACATTCAGTTTAATTATGTTGCGTGGCAATGGTGAGACTAGGCTGCCAAGAGATCTAGCTAGCTGTGTCTGAGGAAGGCAGTGCCACGGGAAATTGGGTGAGTCAAATTAAATTTCCGAAATCTCGATACGAGTTTCACATCTATATTTGACTTTTTCGTATACAAATGGTATGGTGCAGGGTAGGTTGGTGATTGGTCGGGAATGTATCGATATTGGATGAAATGGGAATGGTTACTATGTATGTTACTGAAGTTAGTTTTGTTATTGAATATCTCAATCATAACATTGCGGTAGTCGATTAGGTCTCCTTTACTCGGCTACTTTGCGTGCTATTCGAAGTTTAATATGATGGAGTGTTGCCCTTCAATAGTGATATTCACAGCTAACATTACATCTCCAAGGTTTAGAGACCATTGCTACCACTTAGTGCTTCTTTCAAAATGTAAAAATAAGTCAAAATATACGTTTGCGAAAACTTCATGATGTATTAGCATTGCCTCTATTCCAAGAGAAGAAGCGTTGCTCTCAGCTTGCATGTGTACAGCATAATGTTCCGATTTTCACGTGTCGTGACAGGCTCAACGCTCAATACGCGTGTACCGGGGTCGTATCAATGATCCTTGATCTTTCTCGGGCGAAGCTAGCCTCTAACCTAGGCGACACGGAATCACCATGCTGATAATATGCAACCCTGTATTGGGCAATTCATCGTCGGCTCTCCACGGGACGGACGAGCCGGATGTTGTTTTTATAGACAGGCTACCGTGCTCATTACTATAGATATTCCTAGCTGACGGCAGGATTTGATTTACGTAGTGATGGAGAAGCAAGCATAGCTACTTGGTACATAATGGAGATGGACTATATCTCACCACAGCACAGGAGTCGCTTCGAAACGTGCTGCGGAATTTTAACTGACTGGCTGCTGCTGCCTTATCAACTCAACTCACGTACAATGACATCTCTCGAGTCAGTTTACTGCTTTGGATCAGTTGGTCGGAAATATAATAAGAAGTCTCCACCAACTGGAATATGATGGAAATCTCTCTGCATGTCCCTCCATGTACGTGCAACAAGCGGTCTGCAGATACACGGCCAGGGCATCCGCTTCTGGGATACCTTGCAGCATGGTTTCGAATTTTTGTTGGGCTCAATGGATTTCTTTTGGTTATCCAGCTCTCAGAATAGTTGTGAGTGGTTCCCAAAGAAGAGCAATTGCCCGTGTACCTTGTTCCAATGCATTAAGCAAGCATGGCGCTGTCCAACGTGGCAAGCTTTACATGGCTCGCGAGCCCCCACAGCTGAGCTGTTGGAGGAGACGATTTTTGCATGTGAACCAGGGCCTAGACGTTCGTAGCTGTACTCCGTAGCTGTATGGTTGATCAAGGCTCACCGACATGAAATGCAAATGAAATGCAAATGCAAGCCGGACATGGGACGCCCGACGGCAGCGTGCTTGCAGTATACTGATCTTTTTGGGCTTCTCGCTCGCGAAGCCTTACCAGTGGTCCCATACAGCTTCCAATTCTCCACCACATGCACGCAGAACTTCACAGGACGCAGGCCCCGCCATGTGCTTATACATTCATGTACATGTACTCGTAGCCAGTGGGCGTCCAATCTCGAGGCGCGCGTTGCTCTACCCCGCGGCGATCGAGAAGTTTTCGGCGGTGGTGATGATGGTGGCGAAGTTGGGCTTCAGGTGGTGGTAGTTGCGGTGAGAGACGTTGGAAGTCTTGGAATTATTGCTTTTCTTTCTGATTAGACTGTTATGTTCCATTCTGTTGTGTCCAGCATTGGCCTGTTCTTGTATGTATTCTTCACATGCGAGTTGTCAGGAGAGGGGGGGGAATAATCAGAGAGAGAGAGTAGAGGGGGAGCATGGACAGCTTCCCCGCATACACTTGATGCGTGTGTAAAAGCACATGCTTGGAGACAGCATCTTCGTACTCGTATATACTAAAACGAATGTTGCACCGGTAGAATCAATGCACGAAGCTTCCACACAAAGGCCCGCTTGGGCGCCACTGCAGGAAATGGAGCTGATGCCTTCTCTACATGCACGCTTGTCACAGATAGTAAACAGAATAACAATGGCAATGGCAATGGCAATGGCAACAGCGACAGCAATAGCAATAGCAAAACATGGTACGGCAATGGCAGAGTAGATGAAATTCCCGGGTAAAGTGCCCATCAGAAACCGGGAGAATGGAACAATCCTCGCAGCTTAGGTTACATGGACATCCTTTTAAACGTTCCAAAAGCCGGAGCATAACAGGCACAGCGTAGCGGAAAAAGGCAAGTAAATCTGGGGTCTCGCGAAGAAAGAGGGGGAGATCGGCCTAATCAAGGGGAAAATAGAGGGAGGGTCTCAAACCATTTTACGCCGGTCTGATATGGAACTAGCAGCTCTGGATGTTGCATGGGTATGCGATTTGATGAGCACCGTACGGAATGTCTTGCCGGACATGAATCAGCGCTGGCCTGACGTTCCTTACTATTCTGAAGCAATTCCGTAGATTCTATTGCGTATCATTGGAAATTCAACTCCAATCCTGAAACTACAGGTACTACCACCGCTCGTGGTCAAACGTTGTCCGGAGGCCAGAAAGGGGGCGGCGCCAACGGCCCGCACTCCGAGATGAGATGCTATCGAGGGACGGCTGCCACACCAAGCCGTTAGGTGCAGAACTTGGTGCGAATTCTTTGGAGAAACTTCACTTTGCCTGAGGAGATAGGGCCGAAGCCAAAAGAGGGCCCCGCCTCCCCTTTTTTCCTTTTCTTTTGCCATTGACTGGATAGTATTACTCCGTAGATAGATACTTGGTAGTGCTGAGTAAATCAATTTGCTCAAGGCAAGACACGAAAAGTAGCAAAGATAGAAATTGAAGGGCTATTCTGGCAGGGCAATTAGTAACTATTCCGGCTACGTTACGAACTATATGAGTGGTATTATTATCCAGTTGCTCTTTTCGGAGTATTTGCCTCTCCCTCCAATTCTTCCATGCAAGGGTGCTGCCTCTTTTGGCATGCGGTAGATGTACTCCAAATCATACTGTGCAAATGCCAAGGGGGTCTCTTGTCTGCGCAACATCTGCCCTTGTCAGCACACTGCTTTTCCGAGACAAAACGCCAGGGTTTGGCGCGAACCCGCCGGTTCGATCGATGGGATTCTTGTCGCTTCTTCCCTCCACCCCTGCAAGCCTTTTCTTACCCAGGTTGAGACGAGAGAGTTGGTGAGACCCCAAGAGAGCAGCTGCAGAGCGATTCCCGGGACCAAACAGGGCAATACAGCATGGACATGTAGTAAGACGAGAGAGAACTCTCAAGTCTTATCAGTCTATATTGGCTGGGTTTGGGCTAGTTGAAATCCGAGACAGGGGAGCATGGAGTATGGAGACATTGCTTGAACCCGGAACCTCTGGAGCCGATTACAATTGCCTGTGCTTGGATACTGTACTGGTAGTCAAGCAAGGTAACCTGCCATTTCGCTGCGAGCCCTCAAAGCAGTGAGCCATCCATTCCGGGATTCATTTCTGGCAAAGCCGGAAGCGGGGAGGCCAGACGGTTGTTGCGTCCCAAGGGCTTACTACTCTGGTGGTTCCGTTATTAGCCCCGACCTGAATGCCATTAGTGATTACGTGCGCAACAGCTAAAAGGACACAAGAATGGAGACAAAGAACGTGTTTGAGACGCTGATGGACAAAGCTGCATGCCTAGGACAAGAGACGGAGCGTTGAATTAGCTCAGGGCATCCGGCTGTGCCCTGTCGGCGCTCACCACGTATTACATGTATGTACGAAGTATGTACGTTACATGTAATGTACTGTACGACTAGCTGGAGGAGCAGCCTTGGGATGCTTTCTTTTGCTATTTTGGTGGCGCTGATCAATAGTATGAGAATAGAAACACGAAGTGGCGTGCCGTGCTAGTACAGTACATACCGTACATACGAGCACACCGTCTCTTGCGCGGATCGTATCACGTATTGATGATAGCAGAAGTACCTGCTTGGCGAATCAGTCTCGGTGGTGGCTTGGGAGAAAGTGGGAATGAGAGGATCCATCGTCTTGTCCAACCCCCCCTTTTCTCCTGATCTCCTTTTCTCCTGAAGTAAGTTGAAGCCCAATGACGTTCAGGAGACTCTCAACTCTCGCTCAATGAGCATCATGTTTGAACGAAAAAAGAGCTCTCTCAACAAAATAGACGCACGTCTCTGCTGCAGGTTATATGTGACATGGATGCTGGATGCTGGATGCTGTATGCAAGTATGTCATGTTTTGGGCATGTGCTTCGTATGTAAGCGGCAGTTGAGTATTACTGATTGACTTGGGTTGATTGGATTTCCATGTGCTTCGGACGGAGAACCTGTATACTATACCAAATGCTCCGTCCACGAAGCAACCCTTGAGACGGAGTTGTTGCACGTGTCTCGGCAGTACAGTATACTATAGACAAGCTCCAGCATGGAGGATGCTGGTCAAAATGAGGGGGATGCCAATACAAGTAAGACACCAGGCACAGGCAACAAAACATTTCAATAGTCCTGAGAGTCCTAGTACTGTACGGCGCACATACACACGAGCTTGTAGTCGTACTGTATACTACCTGTAGTAATCAACAGTGCTGTCTTCGTACAAGTATCGATTGACTTTCCCATTCCTTGCCTATTTCCGGCTTCTCTCCTCTCCCGGTTCAGCCGAGATTCCCCTTTTTATCCTCCAGAGCCTCTCCCTCTCTCTTCTCTTTTTGCCTGCCTTGGCCGGGTTGCAACCTTGGATGATCCCAAAAAGAATGGGAACACGAGGCTCGGAGGATTGGAGGGGCCACAAGCTTGGGAACCTCTGAACTGAGCAACTGAATTCCAGCGCCCAGCACCCACTGTAGCACCCACTGTAGCACCCACTATCAGGCCCCCCCTGCAGCAGTCAGGACAGTGCCGGCCCACCACTCCAAGCCGCTAAACAGCCCCCCTGAAGCCCCCGTTTCTGGCGCCTGATTCGAGGCTGCGCTGACCCCGCCAGGATCCACCTCAAGTGTTTAATGGCCTGCCTGGTTCGATTCGATCCGAAGCCACCCCTTTCCCTGGTCTCGCTGCCTCAGGCATCCAGTCATCCCACCAACGAGGCCAACGTGTCCTCAAGATAAAGAGACCACCTTCGCCGCCAATCGACGCCAAACTCGACCAGACTATCTGGCACCAACACGAAGAAGCCACTCTGTCCTTTTTCATTTTCCCTGGCTCTGACTCATCCAAAGCCGCGCAAACTGGGCAAAGCCACACACGCAACCGCTACCCACTGACTCATTCTCTATTGGGTCTCGCTGCCTGCCATGAAGTGGGCGCATTTCTACCAATAAGGGACCTGCTGGAGCGAACCATCACTTTGACAAGCCGTCACTGATTCTGAACGCTTTGTTCATCTCCATCTCCACTGCGCCGTGACAAAAAGAAGCCCGTTTCCCAAGAAACTGCAGCTCACGTCACTAAGCATCAAACTCGCAACTACTACTCCACTAGCAGTTAGTAGTTGGCAGTGTGAGAAGACAAGAGATACGAGAAAACAAACAAGCACAAGATACCCGTTCAGACACAGCAAACATGGCGTTCCAGCAGTCGTCTCCGCTCATCAAGTTCGAGGCCTCACCCGCCGAGTCCTTCCTGTCCGCTCCTGGCGACAACTTCTCATCCCTCTTCGCCGTCTCAACACCATCTTCAGCAGCCACAACCATGGATCCCATGGAGATGATGACGCCACAATCCTACGCCGACGAGAAGCTTGAGTCTCGCCTCTCGGTTATTCCTGAGCAGTCGGTGGATGGTGACGACGATGACGAAGATATGAACGACGACGATACCTCAGCCCACACAGAGTCCTCATCATCAGATAAGAAGCCTGTTAAGAAGAGGAAATCATGGGGCCAGGTGCTCCCCGAGCCCAAGACCAACCTCCCTCCTAGGTATGTTCACACAAAGTAAAAGAATAGTCTCTCAAAAAAGATTTTATATACTTACCAGTTTCGACTTATAGAAAACGCGCCAAGACTGAAGACGAAAAAGAGCAACGTCGCGTTGAGCGTGTTCTCCGGAACCGACGCGCTGCTCAGTCATCGCGAGAGAGGAAGAGGCTCGAGGTTGAGGCCCTCGAGAAGCGTAACAAGGAGCTCGAGACGCTCCTGATCAACGCCCAAAAGACTAACCTGATGCTTGTCGAGGAGCTCAACCGCTTCCGACGAAGCTCCGGCGTTGTCACCCGCTCTTCCTCTCCCCTCGACTCTCTCCAAGACAGCATCACATTATCTCAACAGCTCTTTGGCTCACAAGATGGCCAGAAAGTTTCTCCTACTAAGCAGTCCTTAATGGACCAGATCATGAGGTCTACGGTTAACCCCACCGTGAACCCTGCCTCCCTCTCTCCCGAACTCAACCCCATCCCCGACTCCGCCGCCGAAGACTTTTCTGAAGAATTCCCATCAGAAGAGACCAAGGAGGAAGAAGATGAACAAGATGACGAGGACAGCGAACAGACCCTCGGCCTCTCCACTGATTCGACACAACGTCCTGCAGAGATGTTGTGCGACCTGCCGTGTCAATCGGTGGAGATGCCCAAGTCGTTCCTGGCCTCTCAAACTCCGACGCCCACTGCCTTGGCCTGGGCCCTGTACATCAGGATGATGTTTCTTTCAGCCTCGGCGGTTCTTTCGGCCTGTCAGCGGCCCTTGATGCAGATCGCTATGTCCTCGAAAGCGGGCTTCTCGCTTCTCCCAACTCCTCATCTATTGACGACGATTATATGGCTGGTGACTCTGCCGCCTGCTTCTCGAATCAACCCGACTTCGACCTCTTCAACATCGACGACTTCCTCACCGACGACGCAAACAACGTCGCCTCTGACATTGTGGCAGCGAGCAACTATGCCGCTGCGGACCACGAGCTCGACCTCGAGATCCACGACCCTGAGACTCAAATCTCTTCGGACTATCCTATCCAGCAGCCCCAGTCTGGCGCGTCCTCTCTTGGATGCGACGATGGTGGCATTGCGGTTGGTGTCTGAGAGACGCGACGATCGGGACGGGAACTCAGACCCCGAGCCTTGTGCGACGCGCGGCTTTGATTGCGAGCTAACTCAATCTCTACGTAGCATTAGTTTGCCGTCTAGGGAAGTCCTCCTCACGCTCCTGTGGGCCTTAAAAGTCGAGGGAAGGAAGATTCAGCAAAAGCAGGCCGCGGTTCTCGCTCCCGAGAGAAGCGCCTCAGCAGACCAACAACAAAAACCATTATCAGATTCCATCGTTCTCAAAGTAGCGGGTGTTAAGCGTTCCAAGCCTTCTCGACTTGACTATAGCGGTGGCTCCAAGCGACCACGTTTGTCGAGGTAATATTTTTTTTCTAAAAATCTTTTTCTGTATTCAAAACCATCTTTTTCCTTTTCTTCTTTTTTTAAACGGGAAAAATGAAATCACTGGCTAGGGCGGGATGGATGGCGGCATATTTCAAGGTGGCTTAGGATGTGTGTGGGAAATATGGCGCAACGGGTGGCCTTCTCTCCATGGCAGAGAAGAAAAAGAAAAGCCATTCATGACCAAGGGCGCCGGGGCTGCATTTCAAGATAGGCTGTACATTATATATAATTGAGCAAGCGTGCCGATTTCGTTGACACTTATACTTCTCCCATGATTGTGACTGTTTTCATTTGCTTGCTTCTGTGATTATCCGTAGTGGACGTAACTGGCTGTTTCATCTTTCTTGATGTTATGAACTTGTAGAGTTGTAGCACCTAGTAAGATCTTGTCCCCTATCGATGCGGCTTTGTAGTATTCCATATATAGCTGATATAGGTCATGAATCTGCTTGTTATACATCCATTTACCGCCAACCCTCCCTCAGCCCTATTAACGCCAATGCAAAACAAATTCCCAGACGCCTGCTAGACATATGCCCTTACTATCTCCATTTACATGCAATTCTCCGTAATTGCCCTTCAGTGGTCATCTCACCACAGCCCATCCATCTCCTGCATAGCTGCCTCATCATCCGCAAAATCGTGCCCCTTGTCTCCCGAAGAGCCACCACCCGCTTTCTTCTCTGTAGCTTGCCTATTGTGTCCGTCTTGATCCTCTGCTTCTGCGATGAGGGCGTCTAGATCGTCTTCTTCCGGTTCATTTGCGCTGGACGTTGTACTTTGCTTGGTGGTAACAGCAGCAGGAGGCTGCCAACTGTCCATGCTTTCTGCTTCAGCCATGAGGGCCTCCAGATCATCATCGTCAGGCGCATCGTTTGCCGGTGCTGCATGAAGTGCATTTGTAGATCTCGCCGGTGCTCGAGGAGTAGCGTCGTATAAATCGTCATCGTCGGGGACGTCGACGTCCCTCTCAGGAGTCTTTTGCGCCCTCCTCGCAGCGATGCCGCCTTCTGAAGTCTGTGAGTCTTCTGTAATGGTGACAGCTCCAATATCTAGCTCCTCGTCATCGTCATTGTTCCCTCTGTGACGCCCTTCGTTGATCCATTCGTTTCGCGCGGTTATGAGTCCCTTCTTGTGGCCGGCTTTTTCCACCATGGCGAGGGCGTCGAGGAAGCGGGCTTTGGGGAAGAGGTCGTCGAGCCATAGCTGGTAGAGGGAGAGGAGGCGAGAGGCATCTGAGAACTACATATTGACAAAACAGCAACAAGTCAGCAGACGCCGTTAAAAAGATGTAGGCACAGAATTTGAATGGTTGCGTACTTCGTGGCCTTTGCCTTTTAACCTGAGACCTGCGGCTCGTGTTCTCAGTTTGGGGATTCCAGCCGGGCCTAATAGTCTATGAATGGTTAACATGCAATCATTTACACAGGACGTTTCACAGTCCTATATGCCATATACATATACGTATACATGTATATATTATATACATACCTGTCTTCATCAAGCTTAACATTCGGAACTCTTACACGCTTCTGAACTGAAACCTCCTCCTCAATTCCCAGCCCAGAGTCTGGCTCCTTTCGCTTCTTGCTTGATGATTCTGGTGGGGGAGTAGGAGATGCAAATGGATTGTCCGAGTCTAGGCCATAGTCGTCTAAATCATCACCATGTCCGAGTAGTTGCTCGAATTTAGCTGCTGATGGCATGGCAAATTTGATTTTTTAACAATATCTTCTTCAATTTGCGTATAGTTGTCTAATAGTCTTTAATCCAATTGACAATATCTAATCATCCTCCAGACGCGTCTCTACCTTATCGATGGTGGGGGACCGCGTCTAGCTATCCACCAAGGCTTTAATTGATTCACGTGACCAAGAGAGCCCATCGTCTCCACGTGATTTCTTGCATCCTAAGGCACTAACAATCGCAAGTTGCAGCTCCGGCATCAGATCTCTCGATCCAATTGAGTGCTGCTGCATTTGGGGGTCGCAAATCTATTCAGAAAATGGCCTCAACAACGACCAAGCAGTCCTATGTTGGGACCAGCAAGGTCGTCGAGACCAGCTATCCGGTATGTCTTTTTGGCGCACAATTGGCAGTTCAATGGGGAGCGTTATAGTGACTGACTTTGAGATTTAGCTCATCGACAACGACCCGTACGTTCTTCCCTTCACGATTTACGGCTTTCGGAATTGCATGGTGGACAATGTGGATTGAGAAATACTGATGGAACTTGGGACAGTCACTTTAAGCGAGTTATTGGATATGCGAGAACGTCAGATTACGTAGCTGGTGCAGCTTCTGCGGCCTTTGCACCAACTGCTCTTTATGCCCTCGAGAGGCTCGCTCCGTCGCATGTTGGCAGAGGCGGCCTTGCCAAGGCTATGCGACTTGCCGGATTCATTGGCTTGGCCGGCGGTTTCCTCTACTTCTACCAGCGATCAGCCCGTACGTTTGGATGCACGACCCCTCATTTTCTCTCTCTTTCGCTTTTCGTTTCCGGAACTTGTTCCGCGGGGGAGGGGGAGAAGACGATTCAGATATTTCAATGGGTAATTCCATGAGACTGACATTCTGAAACCAATTTTCTAGTCCGATTCTACGGCGCTACCGAGAACGCGAGGGAGGTGGACCTGGACCTGCGAGAGATGGTTGCCAAGGTCAAGGCGGGAGAGCCCCTCTATGGCGAGAGCAGGCTGAATTCGCACCTGCAGGGCGTTGCGGCTCGACAGAGCAGATACTCGGCGCTCTTCTTCAGCACGGTGCCGTGGTTCAACTTTGTCAACCACAACCAGCACGGCGTGGACACGGCAAAATACTATCAGCAGGCGGAGAGGGAACTGGAGGCGGAGCGTGCGGCGGGGAAGAGCTAAACGGGGAAGAAATGTGTATATATTTAGCGGGAATACCGGTTCTTGCGGAGAAAAGAAAAAAACATTTTGAAGTTTCAATGCCTGCGGACTATGTGTGTTGGCTGTGAATGTGAATTGGTTCAGTTCGTTATTGAGTCAATTGACTGCATTATGCTATCCATTATACCAAGGCTTGATTCAGAACATATATCTTGACGCTAAGAAGCAGGAAAGTAGTTTTTCATTCTCTTACTCAGCTATAAGCAACAAACTCTCATAATTTCTACAGATATCTGCTAATGACCGATAGGAATACTAGCAGTGGCTGAATATGGGAAGATGCCTTATGCAATCAGCTTTGTGGGACCAGCCTTTTGCTTCTAAATCTGGTGACCTAGCATCAAGATAAGAATTCCTTGTACAGGTGCTGATGACCGGACTAACTCGGTCACAAGGTGTTGTCTGCTGCTCAACGCCAGACATCATTCTATGATAAGGTTGGCCGCTATCATGCGGGGGGAGAAATCGGATGAGAAGGGAAACAAATTCTCGTCACTGAATTCGAGGCTTTGTGACAGAGTTGCTGTCTAGGAGGTGGTGGGAATACTTGTTTAGCGTATGGTTTGTCATTTCTCATATTCTGCTGAAATTGGGCCCGAGTTGGTGTTGCACCATCCAGTGCGTGTCATCAGTACTTACATGTATGAATGGAGCTCCTGCTGTGAAACGTGATGAATGGATTTGTATCACATACCAAAGACGTTTTATATATGGAACGGAATGCAACTATGGTGTATATATGCAATGCAATGCACGCATGACGCACTGTCACAGGAGGATTGAAGATAGGATGTACATGCATACGTTAGAACTGAAATGAGGATTCGGCGCCTGGTCCACGAAGAAGCAAAGCCTCCTTGCCCCTTAAACTGCGAATGGAAAACATAAAATAGGAGCGAATTGCATATGGCCTTGACGATTGGTAATGACTGCATTTACTAGTTTGCACTGATATGAGACTTGGGCATGACAATTGCGCCCCATGGATGCAGATGGTGTCGAAAGTTTTTCTTACATATTCCTTTTCAGAGGCTTTTTTCTGGTGTGTGTATGTGTGTGTTCTGCTAGCCAATAACGAGTTTCTGCATATCACCCATCCGAGTATCTGCTGAAATGCGCGCTGAAGTTCCGAAGGATTTATCTTGACAAGTGCAGGATTTATTCACGGCTACACAAATAAGCACATGCACATGTAGAGGATCGCGAAAGGCTACTGTATAATAATCATATGCTATCTGGGACGAATAAATATGAATATCTAGAGACTGGCGATAATCCTGCAGAGGAGTTAGCTCAAATTCTAAACAAGACCAAGAATAGCCAACATGGCCGCAGGATTAGACTGATAACAGGGCTGGGGGGCCATTCCAAGACTTCCGCCAGCGACGAGTATAATCCGGGGCTAACGACATTATAGAATCTACGGCCTAGTCTTTCTGGAATTCGGCTGCCGCACTTTATCGAAAGGATTGAAAAGTGTGTGTGAGCATTTGCGTATCACCCGATAATACCTCCTTGTTGGTCGATGCGAATCTCTGGAGGTATGGCTCCTACATGTTTTTTTTTTTTTTTTTTTTTTTTATAAACCTTGCGTGCTCAGCCTTGCATAACGTTGATATAACAGTTGCATGAGAAATTGGGATTCCGTAGCAATTAAATATGGAAAATAGGTGGCTATAAGAAAGATGGGGGTCTTAAAGCCAACGATGCAATGTCAGCATCTCCTCTGGTTGGTCGCTCGCTGTACATGGCTGAATCCCCCAGAAAGAGGCGGCAGCCAAATCGAAAACACTACATGTCAGCTCTGATGACTATTTCAGCTGTGGTCAGCCAAGGCATGCTGCACTGATGCCTATATGTACCTTAGAATGTCAAGGGTGTTTGTAGCTGAAATCCCGAAAGCTTGGTTAGCCAACTGCGCCTGTCAGCAATGCTTTGCCTTGCTGTTAGTCTTGGTAAGGCATCCTAATTGAAATTCCAACAGTAGCTGGGAGATGCTCCTGCAAATGAATTCAAGCAACCAGGCAGCCGCTAGATGGCTCTGTAAGGCTGCTCCGACGATTGAGCTACTGTATGGCAAGGCTCAAATCGCCTTGTTTCCAAGCCCTATGCGTTGGTAGACACTTCTCCGTGCCGTAGCTACTTGTGTTCGCAAGTACAGTACACTAGCAATTGAGATGCTCGCAGCAGCATAACCAACACTAAGCCTCATGCTCTCGGCATGTAGGCTAAGAGGCTAGCATCTTTGGCCAGACCCCAAATCCTAGAACCCTTGCCAAAAAAGGTAGTGTCGCCAAGTATAGACTAGGAACAAGGGACTAATAAGAACGCTTGTCGATCAGATCGGAGAGTTCACCAAACTCGCCTAGGGTCTATCGGGTCTATCAACTAAGGTCAGCAGACGGTGACGAATAAATCCAATAGATGCAAGGGCAGTGGAGAAAAAAAAGAGTATGAAATAGATGAGACCTGATGGCTGGCAATAATCTGGCGAGGCTGGCCTTGGGCGTTCTTTCCTACTAGGAAATGCGTCGTGGCACTTAGTCATCACACATCTAGCAGAGAAGGAAGGCTGACTGACTTACAGCTGGACGTCTCGTCAGCAATCCTTTCTCCTACACGTCTATCGACCCAATCATTTCTCGGTCTAGAAGAGCCTTCAGATGAACATTCGATGATTTTTCAAACAAAAAAGGGTGAATCCTGTCTTGGATTTACTGGCGACATGGCGCGGCCAATATACTGCAGCTCGAATAGAGAGAGAGAAAGAGAGAGCACAGGTGATAGCGATGACGATTGATGGGTACCTTACGATCCAATCATTTGAGCTTTTCTCATCGGCCCAAAATCCTCACATGTGCTTGTTTCATCCCCAAGAGGGAATGATTCTAGAAGCTGGACCGCATGTAGCGAGCTCCAAGTATATTTGCGGCCTTTGTTAAGTGTCCGGGACCAACCAACAACAAATGTCACCCTCCTCCACAATGCACCTGGTTATATGGCCCCCCCTCGTCCACGGCTGAGCTGGAAAGGTGTGATGCCTATTTTATATCTAATGGCTGCAAGAAGGCTTTTAGAGGACGCAGCCAACGGAAAGCAATGCCACTTGCGGGTTGCAATGGTCAAGACACGACTGACAGCTGACAGCTGCAGCGCGAGGAGCTGGCAAAAAACAGGGCTGTTGTGTTCTTCTGCGAGTTGAAAAAGCGGTTGTAGCGCCGCTCTGCTCTCTTCTTCTATTACTCTGGTTTCGGAGAGACCACAAGCTAGAGGGAGCACAAGCCAAGCTACTACTGTGTATTGTTGTTGTGAACGCCTCTTTTTCTTTATTCTCCAATTCAGAGGTGGAGACTGTGAGCCAACCAACACCACAACCATTTCGACCAACAACATAACTTTTCTATTGTCCTATAATCCACTAGCAACGCTATCATTATAGCTAGTGATCTGCAAACATCAAATAATCTATATTGGAGTTGCTGTCTTCGGGGAAGGTTTTGGTCACCATGGCCCAAGCACTATATCGAGATGGCTGTACGCACAATGATGGCCAACATCCTTCATCTACACTCCGGCATCATTCTACGAGCAAACAGAAGCATAAGGTTGATATCTTTGAGGCCTTGTCGGCCAATTTATATCAAAATTATCTGCCTGCCTGGATAGCAGGTGGAAGCTTCTACCACGAGCAGATGTATCCAACCCCACCCCCAACTGCCTCTCCTGAGTCAATAGACGACAATGCTTCTGACATGTCGGCCTGCTCTGAAGACCATCTCATGTCCGATGATGCCCCTACAACCCCGTTTCCGCGAATTTCTAGGCCCATAGAGCTCCTACAAAATTCGTACGATTGCGTTGTTATCGGCTCTGGCTATGGGGGCTCTGTAGCTGCGTCACGCATGGCCCGAGCAGGCGAGTCTGTTTGTCTGTTGGAGAGGGGAGAAGAGAGGTGGCCAGGAGAGTATCCTACAGGAACGGTCGAAACGGTGAATCAATATCGCGTTACAGGGGATTTAATTCCGAGTTCCCTCGGTGGAATTGGCATTAATACAGGTAACCCTACTGGCATGTATCATCTTATTCTCGGCCATGACCAGAATGTCATTGTTGCCAACGGTGAGTGCTAGATGCCTAACAACCCTCTTCCACAAGCATGACATGGGCCGTTTTATAATCATCTGTTTACTGATCCTGCATAACCTCTCACAGGTTTAGGTGGCACAAGTCTAGTTAATGCAAATGTATTTCTAGAAGCAGAAAAAGACATCCTTAAGATGGGATTTTGGCCGCCTGAAATCCGAAATGACCCAAATGGCCTAGATGAATGTAAGGCACATCGACCCCTTCAACAGCCTCAAAGAAAATTCGCTTGGACTAACCAACTCTCTTTGTCTAGATTACCAAAAGGTTAGAGACGTGCTTGAGCCAGAGCCGTATCCAGAACATTGGCCAACGCTTAAGAAGATGGAAGTATTCAATCAACAAGCCAAAGTTCTTGGGTTGGAAGACAAAGTTCGCAGAGTTCCATTGACAACCCGCTTCCGAGACGGTCCCAACAGTTGTGGCGTCAACATGTCGGCATCAACACTAACCGGACAAGATACCACTGGCGTTAATGATGGTTCGAAAACCACGACATTGGTGACATATATTGCTGATGCCTGGAACTGGGGTGCCGAGATGTTCTGCAAGTGCGAGGTCAGGTATATCGAAAAGGTTCAAGATGAGCGTGGTGGCTACTTAATCTACTTCGCATGCCATGGTAAGGGTCGCGGCCGCTTCGCAGCAGGCGACATTTACGGCGACTTGATGTGGGTTCATGCAAAGAAAGCCGTTTTCCTTGGCGCTGGTTCCATCGGTACAACGGAAATCCTGCTTCGGAGTAAGCAGATGGGCCTGAGCATGAGCGATTGGGTTGGTCGTGGGATGAGTGGCAATGGCGACGTTTTGGCTTTTGGGTAAGCATTAGTAATGCTTTTGTTTCCATGGCTTTTTGCAGCCTACTGACAAGAAGTTTTGTATAGGCACAACTGTGATGTGGAAATAAACGCTCTTGGAAAGCCAACCCCTGATCCATCAAACCCCGTCGGACCAACCATCACTACCGCCATTGACAACAGGAAAGGTCATGACAACCCACTCAACGGCTACGTTATCCAGGAGGGGGCCATGCCGCAGGCCTTTTCTGAGATTTTGCCTTGTATACTGGACATAATGCCTGGTAGCCGTGCCCATGAGATGTCGATTTTTGAGCGAGCTCAAGCGGCAATGGGCCATTTAAAGAAAAGGCTTCTCGGTTCGAATTCGAAATATGGTCCTCTAGGAAGCACTCAAGTCTTTTTAATCATGTCTCATGACGGTAAGCGCTTTGCCCCCTTGAGGTGAAAACATATGTTTGAATTTGAGCTTTCTTGCTAATTGAAATAAAATAAAATAGGAAATCAAGCAACTCTCAGTTTAAAGAATGACAAACCATTCTTAGAATTCCAAGGAGTTGGAAGAAGCGATCGAGTCAAAAAGTTCAGTGCTATTCTAGAGAAGGCAACAGCTGCCGTTGGAGGCACCTTGGCGTTGACTCCGTTTTACAACTTTATGAGCGAACAGCAGATCACGGCTCATCCTCTTGGGTAAGAGAGCAGTCTGGCTTGAACAGAATTATTGAAATAGTCCACTGCTAACCTCTATTCTTTTCTAGTGGAGTACCAATGTCTCGGGATAACACTGGAGCAAATGGCGCCACGAATCACTTAGGCCAGGTTTTTACCGGCAATGATACCACAGAGACTCATCCAGGCCTCATTGTGACCGATGGTTCCCTCATTCCCGGCTCTATTGGAGTGAATCCGCTCGCCACGATTGCCGCCCTCGCTGAACGCGCGGTCGAAGCATATACCAGAGATAATGGCCTCACTATCAGCAATGAGAAGAATGGCGTTTTAGATCTTTTTGGAAAGCCGGCCCACCGACCAAAAGATAAACAGTCCTCGGCGACTTTGAACCGCAAAGAGATTTTAGCAGTACGGGGCAAATTTAAGATGCTGAGTTCGAAGAGCGTCGAATTTACAGAGCTTATGTCTGGCTTCATTCACAAGACACAATTAGACGTCACGGTGATGCAAAGGCAGCGTATGAGTCGGCTTTTCGAGCGGGCAAGGGCAGAGGAGAGACTGGCAGATTGCTGGTCAGTGCAACTATCTTTGATACCAGCATTCTCAGAGATGAATCTCAACCCAGCGGTATGCTTACAGGCACGTTTGTCTGCCCAACCATCGAAGGGTCGCCATTCATGATCATGAAGGGTGACTTGGGGTTGTTCAAGAAGAATGAAGACGTAGCGGGGACCAGCAGGCTGACATATGATGGCGATATGGTTGGTTCCAATGGTAGACGGCTTCATTTTCGTGGCTACAAACTGGTTGACGCCTCTGTTTCGTTGAACCCTCTCCAGATGTGGCGCTCCACAACGACTCTCTACGTTTCCATAACAGAAAGAGTCACTCAAGAAGAAACTAGAATTGACGCTTTGTATGAAAGCAGGCCCGATCTCTACCAGGATATTCCCCTCTCAGCCAACGAGAAGCTAGTTGCGAGCGGCATCTTGCATTTACGCCCCAAGGATTTTGTTTCCGAGATGATGACACTTTCTTCTTCGGGAAGCGACCTCTTTAATAAAGCGAAAAATATGACGGATTTCTTGTCATTCTTCACATCCAAGTCCCTGTCGCATTTTTTGACGCCCCTAGCTCCCATTGAGTATACAGACGAGAAAGCTGTGTCTTATATGAATCATACGCCTCCGACTCAGACGTTTGCTGTGGTCTCAGAGGACGGTATCGAAACGCAGCTGCATATGTGGGAGCCCAACCCAAATGCGGTTGCTACGGATTCAAATGGCGTACCCGTTAAGACCGAGAATCTTTTTATGATCCCTGGTGCATCTGTTAACCATCAAATCTTTGCGTTGCCGACTATTCCGTTCAACGCCGTCAATTATTTTGTGCGGGCTGGCTACCGTGTTTGGATAACGGTGCATCGTATATGCCAGTTAGAATCAATGAAAGGGAAGCCCTGGACAACGTACGACTCGAGACTCGATATCAAGGCCTGCTTCGAGCATATACGGAGGGCCCATGGCACAGGCAAAATTTATACCATTGCCCACTGCATGGGATCTGTCGCATATTCCTGCGGTCTTCTCGACGGCACTATCCCGTCTGAGTGGGTTATGGGCGTCACTTGCAGCCAAGTATTCATGAACCCAATATGGAGCACTCTGAACATGATCAAGGCCACATCACCACTGGCGTTGGATAAGGTATATAGCTCCATTTTTGGAGATTGGTTGGAATGCGGTTCATCTATCCAAGACCCCTGGGCTCAAAGACTTTTGAACCAACTACTGCGGCTTCATCCGGAAAGGAGAGAAGAAATATGCAACAATGCCGCTTGCCATCGCACCACGTTGGTATTTGGACGTTGTTGGAGCCATAATAACCTCAACGAGGCGACACACCGGAATATTGATCGATTTTTCGGCGGCTGTAGCATGCATCTAACTAATTTACTGAAGCGAATGGGAAGCCGTGGAGAAGTCAGCACCAACGAGCCGGAGTACAAAGAGCTCACGACACCGGAAAACGTTGAGCGCCTACGTGGTCTTCCGTTTTTCTTCTTCACCGGCGGGGATAGCGCTGTCCTTTCTCCGAGAGCTACAGAGACGACATACGAGCGCTTGATCGATACCTTTGGCATATCTGCAGGCCTTCCTGAAGGAGGCGTTCAGTATCGCCGAAGAGTAGTCCCAGGCTACGGCCACTTAGACTGCTGGATGGGGCGTAACGCATGGAGGGATGTGTATCCGTTTATACGTGAGGAGATCGATCGAGTCGTTCGGGGCGAGTCGTATCAATTCCGTGAACCAAATGATAAATTCAAGCGCTTTGCGGAGGAGAGCAGATAGCATCAAATATGTGGGGTGTGATTATAGGGAGCATTTCATTTTTATCAGCGTAAACTTTGGAGATATGGGAAATGGAAATTAACCGGTTGGGGACTAAGGAAAGCATTCGGATAGATGCAAAGGGCTGCTCTGTTTATCTTTTTATCACGAGGTCTAGTTTAGCCCTCAGTCGTCGATGTACTCGCGGATAGAATTGCCGGTATTTGGAGATGGTTTCGGTGCAAATCTGCTAATATTGCGGAGCAGTCGTTAGACATAGCGATAGACACACATCAATATATATAGCGGTAGATATTGCTCTGTTGAAATTAATCATTTGCATCATGAGTATAAAACATGAGCATTGCACTGTCAATGTAGTTGTGCCGCCTCTATGCTTTGGCAGTGAATCCCCATAGATGACAGTCTCGTGTGACGGTATAGGAGCTTTTGGAAAGATGTATATGCAGCAGTGATAGCTCGTCAAATGAGCTGTCACACACCACATCATAAATCGAGTTAAGCTCACGAAAATTAGACTTCCGCGGGGTTTTCTCCGTGGCATGGAGAGCATTCGGAAGAAATTTCCGCATTCGTACTATCAAGGTGGTGGGTGGGTGTTGTTGAAAGAGTCTCTTTGGTGAATAGACGGCTATAAATTAATCACAGGTATCCAATAACGCCTCGACGTTTCGTTCGTTCGAGACGGTGGTGTCCTGTGCTCACACCCCTGATATACTCTGCAAAATGGGCCCAAATGCACAAGATGGATCTATGCCCATATAAGCAATATGATCGAGATTTAGGACATTAAGCTGGAGGCATCTTTGATCCTCTTCAAATAGCTATTACTAACGTGAGCACTAAGTTGATGCTTGTCAAAAGTGACGCGGGTGAATTACGTGACCATACCGATATCCTCTTTTATTTGGTAGCCCACCCCAACTGCTTTTTCTTGTATCAACCAAGATACAAAGGCTGATGACGATTTCTCAAAAAATTTCTCTGTTAAGATGTAATATAATGATCAGCCTAGCAACGATTGACGACTAAACAGACACGAGAGACACGTAATTTGCGCAATGGTGATTTTTGACTATTGTGTCGTTTTGTCTTTGGTTCCAATATACTGGGGTGGTAGGTGCGAGGCTCTATACACGAAAAAGGTCAACATACGGAGGCTAACCAGACCGTGTTGGTTGAGTCCAAGCGGATCAAAATGAAGCTCATGCAAAGCTAGCAATACTGGACCCGATCTTTATGTCTGGTGACCCACACAGAGTTGCTATTACTCATGGCGTTGGGATGTCTTGGCTAGACGAATCAATACTTCTCGGCCTTTGCAAAACGCTGCTACCACCACATCTCCCCTGTCTTATTTGAAGCACAGTATGTGAACTTGCCCTCATATCGGGAATTTGTAGCCGCCATGGCCATCTCGGGGCCGAGAGTGAGGCCGAGAAAGCCGAAGGCACTCTCCAGACAACTCCCCCCTCTCTCTCATATTTTCTAGGCTTTGGGCCTTGAGATTTGTCGGATGACCGCGTGGGTGGCATTCGTTGTGGGGCTAGAAGAAGATGAGCTGCCACTGGAGAGCTGTATGGTATATCACAAACTGTGCAGCTTTGGAAGGGGCCGTTGTGTATTCGCTTTCGACGGCGATTGGTGTGTTTACGCGACATGGCCGCTGCGGCTGGATAAGAGGGCGTCGCATCCTGGACTCAGCTTCTGTGAGGATCAATCAAGCGGGGCCCTAGCTAGACATGGCCATGCGATCCTTCGGGGAATTCTGCAGACTTTACAGGCATCGTCGTCTTTTCTCAAACGGGAGACCTTTCCAAGTAGATAATCAACACGTCGCAGTCTGCACTAGTATTTGTATTCGAGAAAATTCTTGTTTGGGGTTCCGCGGCTGCATCTCGTTATAGCGCTACTGAAATACGACGGGCCACATGCGGCGTGGGAAAAAAAGCGAGACACCCTGCCATATGCTGCGAATAACCTGGATGAATCTCTCTGAAACTAGCCACAGCAATTGGATTCAAACCACTCAAAAGAGTAGATAAAGTAGCCTCGATCGGTATATAGGTTATGAACTGGTATTTTGAGAATTTTAAATATTATGTCGTGAGAAGGGTATCATTCAAGCTTGTGTGTGTCGGTATAGGTCTCACTGTGTCGCCTTTTTTTCTTTCACACCCCCCTGACCATTCTTAGTAGTAATAGCCGTCGTGTTACTTATAAACTGTGGAGAGAGCCGCTTCTTGAAGGATCGGGACGGGGCCGAGTTCGGGAACGTGTGGGGAACCAACCGGTGGCGCCATTGCCAAAGAGGGAAACCGAATTAGCATCTCGATTTTCCAGTCAGTCTCCATCTCGATAACGAGAGCTGGTGGCATCGTATAGTCCGACATGCCTTGCGGAGAGATTGTGCAAACGACTGGCCGACCAAATAAAACATGAGTTTATTGACTTCTTCTCTCTTTATACTTGTTACTCAGACCTCGTGCTGTTGCAGTCTACTATAACGTAGTTTGATCAGAAAGTAACCCGTAATGATGCGAGTTAATATTAGTGTCAAGGCATGGACAACTCAAGGGCGAGTCTAGTGTCACGCGAGCGTTTCCACATTATTACCGTGTTTGCCGTCAGCTCCCGAAAAAGGACAGTCTGGCACAGAGAGGGTCCGCAAAGCTAGTCAAGATGCGAGCCTTCTTCCTCTGCCACATCGAACCACAAAGAACAAGGATATGACTTGGGTCTCACTCTAGGAAAGATCTAGAAGCAGCATCCACAGATGACGTCTCTAAATAATCCGATTTGAATGGCAATATGTGTGCTCGTAATAATTGTTGATGCAGTTAAAAGTTTCTGGCAGCAGATGTCGTCGGTTGGGAGGACTGTTCAAATGTAAACATTTGATACACTTCTGGCCTTTTGCAAATCGTAAGTGTCGAGATTAGGCTGTAGCGACAGATCAGAAACGCTGCGTTTCTGACAGCTAAAAACAATGTTGGTTTAAACCTCTTAGTACGTATTGAGAATTGTCCCGCGAGGAGCGTAAAGTTCGGCCTGTCGTCTATACCCTGGCTCCTTTAACATCCAATTGACAAAATGTCTGTTGCGCTTGATTATTTTCCAAATATGCGGTCTTTCTTTGTTCTCAGCATCTTCTTCTCCCGAGCAAGGCCAGATCGAAGTGCTCTCTGGCGACAAAGTCATCCATTAGGAGGTCCGACTTCGTTATGCCTTAGCTGGTGAACTCGAGTTGGACACACAGACGAGTTTCAAGATTAGAATTCACCGCGTAAATGGTTCTTCGAAAGGATGGTTTGAGTTCTCCATTAAGTATAAATCAAAACAATATCCTGTTCAATAAATCCGTCAGTGCCTCGCCAGACATTTTTGCGACAGAACTGCGTTTGAACCGAGGTTTAATTCATTCGAAAGAACAAAGAAATATGGAAGACCAATGGCAACTGCTTGCTATGCTCACATAGAAGCATCTAGAGCAATGACACCAAAACAATTGCGATGTCTATGAGATCTTGAGAGTGGCACGCAATTGCCCTTGTTGTTTACCACTGGGGTACGAAATAATTCGAATAGTCCTGAATTGAACTCTGAAGATAGAATTGCTGAGAGGATATTGGAGGTTTGTACACCAACAAAAGAAGAAAGAAGGCACAAATTTGGTTAGTACCTCAGGCATCGATTTCATCATGAGTCGAGACTTTCCAAATTGCATCAAGAGCTGATTCGTACTGCTCCCCACATGTACCTTTTTGGATATCCAGCAATAAATCCGATGATAATGCGAAGACCCATGACAAGCCTTGGCATAAGTCTTCATTTGGCAATAGTATAATAATCGCGAATGCATATTTTCATACTTTCTTCGATATTACTAAAAACGGAGACTCCTTTGCAGGCTGTGGCTGGTTCACTGATGGTGGGATGCCGAGAAAATAAGACGCCGAAGAAGAGACACCGGCCGCATAACCGGCCAATAACATTCATCTATGGTTAACGTTGCGTTGGCAGAGCTGCATGGCTAAAGCTGAGCCATCTGTGACATGTACGAAGTTCGTACAAGCTATATCGGGGAAATGCCAAGCAGAAAAAAAGGATGCCGCCTGAAGGCATTTTCAGGGCATCGGCATTTACCTATTGGAGCAATCTGCGTTGCGGAGAGGAAGCACCCCTCAGGCGCGTGTTGCTATTTATCTGCTAGCAACTTTTAAATTCCGCTTCTATGGAGCCCCTTCTGAAATTCTTCATTAATTCTCCCCTTTCCATTTTCTGCCCAGATAGGCAAGGGGATGACATGCCTAGCGCATACTGTAGCGGGCCACCTCGAATTAGCATATTTTGGTCGTTAGACTGGCGGAGATTAGTATGATCACGTCGAGACCCCAGAAAAAAAAAGAGGCTAAATATATAAACATTTGGTAGGGTATAACTTCCGCTTTGGGACAACGCTCCCGGTAGTTGATATATGGATGGCATTGCTTTCTTAAAAGCCTTGGACTGGAGAATGGAGTGGGGAAAGAAAAGAATCATTCTATGTCAGCAGGTGGGCGATTTTGCTATCTAAGTGCCTACGGATTTCACGAATATCAGTCTGTACGAAGAGCACTTTTCGTTGTTTTTGTTGGTTTCCGTAAGTGCAAAGTAAAGCGCCAACTTGAGCTCGAGTGGAAACCAAAGCTAATAATACAAAAATACTTTCCTTCTAGTATACCGTGCCAACATTAATACAGCTCAGATAAACCTTCGACAACAGCTGGATTTGCGACCACTTTTTTTTTACATCCAATTTTGAGCCAGAAGGGCGTCGCTGCACAATGTGCGCCCAAAAAACTACGGCTGACAGACAGCGAGCTTCTAGGCAGGCTGGCCTCGAATTTTATCAAGCACAGTTGGCCCTACAAGCTGAGAAGACGAATGATCAGCTAAGAGAGCTGCTTGAACGCCTAGAAGGCCAAAATTCTCAATACCATTCTACTGAAGCTACGGTTAAGCAAGAAGACATGCAGAATAATGAGGTCCGGGGCGTTACATTCAGAACGACATCCATGTCTTCATCATCGTCTTCTTCTTGAGATGCTATTGTTCGTTCAAAACAATTATCAGTCTAGCGGTCAAGAAAATACTACAATGAACCTACTCGGGGCTACAGAAGATCCTGCTTCTTTTCTGCATTTCTTTTCAGCTCCAATCCGGTAAAAACATCCCGCTTAGCCGTCTCAGCATGGGAACTCGGATATTTCGGGTCGGAATTGAGATATAAAGGATAAATGATGGGGTCGAGTTTTTCGGACGAGCAGACATGAGCGGGCGAATTTATCGTGATGATTCATCATTGCGCCTCTACAGGGATAAAGCCCCGATGCAATATAATGAGCTAGCACACCAACTCAATAACACAAAAGTATGTCAGGGTATCAGATAGCAACTATTAATTGCGATAATACCAGAGAAAATAGTGGCTTTCGTTACACGTCTGCACCAATGTCCAGTAAGACGACTTCGTCCACAAATCTTTACCAGCATGCCTCTTCGCGTGCCATATTACTCATATGCCATCCTCGAGGCCGCTTCCCAAAAATGAAGAGACTGTATTAATTACACTGGCCCATACTGGAGCAATTTCCTGCTATGAGGCAAGACTGAGTAATTCCTGAGATTCTAGAACTCACGGTGGATAGGTAAGTAGCCTATGAGTAGCCCCTGGGCTGGCACACAGAAGTGGTGTTGAGATTTTGAAGGTAAATGTTGGGACTCGGATTGTATAGCAGTATCTGGAAACCAACCCCTCAACGTTAAACAGGATACACCAGCTTTACTCCCGATACCTTTCCCTCCCGCATCTCTTGCAGCCCGTCCAAAACGCCACTCCATCCTCCCCTTCTCACGCTCTGTGGGTGTGGTCTAATCCTGCCTTGCCAAAGCAACTTCTGGGCTACTTCCATAAACTTGACCGCGAAATCGAATTCTTTTGGGTTAGCCGGAATATTTTCGTCTCCAAAGTCGAAAGCTTCTCCAAAGGCCGTGTAGGCCATGACGTGGAGATTCTCAATGTCGTTGCGTGGAAGCTCTTGAAGGCCACTGAGACCGGCATACTTGCCACCTTGGCTTCCGATGGCATCGCAGCATATTCTTGCTGTTTCGGGCGTGGAAATTGTGTCGAAGACATGTTCCAGTCGGTTATTTGTAATCTTGCGGATGGAAGCAGCGCAGCTCGGTGAGTTATAGTCATAGATATGATCTGCCCCTAGGCTACGGACAAGGTAAAAGTTTGTTGGAGAACATGTCGTGACGACTTCCAAGCCAGATCTAAACTGTATTAAGTATTTCCAAGGCCTAGATGTAATTTTGTCTCAATCGAACTTGGTATACTCACAATTTAGCAAATTGAATTGCGAGAGAGCCTGTTGCTGTGCTTCCTCCATGTATCAAAATTGGAAACGGTTTCATTGGAGGATCGTCAGGCCAAGGTAGCTCCAGAGATTCGTAGAGGCTTTGCCCAACGGTGATGATACCAGCGCCTAGTGTTGCAGCTTCTTCAAACGTCATATAATCGGGTATTTTGAGTTGAAGGTCTCCTTTGGCAGCAACATGCTCCGCAAACGCTCCGTCTTCGTGGTTCGAGTGGTTGCCTGTCACAGAGAGTTATTACAGTCTCTCTGCTAGTAACATGCAATATACTCACTGCCATGGACCATCCCCATGACTCTATCACCAACGTGTGGTCCATGCTTGACGGCAGGGCCTACTCGCTCTACTATACCGCTGTAGTCACAGCCCACAATTGCTCCAGGGCTGGCAAGATGGTCGATTTGCTTCCAATCTGCCGGGTTCAAAGCTACAGCAGCTGTTTTTACAATGATGTAGTCGTCGCGAAGTTTGGGCATTGGAGTATCTGTGACAATTTCGGCCTTGCCAGGGCCTTTGATCTGAATAGCAGTTTGAGTAGCCATTGGTACTGTGTGAGGCAAAATACAAGTAACTGGGTATGTAATGACAGGATTGCAAAAGAATTTACGCACTACCTATTCATCTCAAAGACTACCCAAGTGCCTAATCAGAATGTTTGACAAGTCAGAACTACCCCGCATAGGGGCTTTTCCCACTCTTTGTATTGTTTCCCCACGACATGTAGAGTTCGCGATGGTAACCTCACGGATACTCACAAGCGACTAGGTGCAATGGAATGCTACCGTGTAGTATCCAAAGTTCATACCAAGTAGCAAGTACAAAGCCATCTGTCCATCTACCCAAAGCGTCAAAACGGTTTAGCTCAGTTTGAGCTAACGAAGGATCGGCGGCGTTCAATAAAGTTTCAGCCGGTATATGAGAACCTGAGTGTCAATCGCAATTTTTTTTGCCTCGGGTGATTCTAGCTTTCATAACAACGTCACAGCTCGGCGCAATGTCTTCTCTTCGATTATCTCCGGCTGCCCTGTAGATGTTGTTTCTCAAGTAGAGCCACCCATTAAGTGCACTCGCGAAATGTAATGATCCGAGGGGGCAGCCCGTTAGACTTGCAAGGAGCTGTTCAATACATCTTCTAGAACGAGATATAGAAATATTTAACCACTTTAGCGTCGATGAGGCGATACCATGCCAGTCAACAATGGTAACTATCATCTCGACGGTCCAATACACCCGAAAAGCCGATGAAATCATAGACTTGAACCGCCTATCATTACACTGTGATTTTTTGATGGACTCATGTGAAATTAATAGAGTTTGTCTGGTACATGTTTCTGTCAATTGTGGCAATTCCCAAGTTTATTGCCATTGAATTGATATCCCAGGTCTGCGAATTCATAAATGCTGCCAAGTTCCAAGCAGCTGGATTATTTCCATAGGAGATTAAGTCGTCGTTGCACTATTACGGGCTTCCCTTAGTAATAAATTTACTCAAACTTCCAATGGAAACTGTACTTATCGTAGGATCTTCTTGGCAACATAGGGGTCTCGGTCATCATTGCCGCACTTCGAAGCGGACGAAAGGTGCTTGCAATAGTTCGGAACAAGGCCGCTAAAGAAAAAGTCATCCAACATGTTGGGACAAGTGATGGCATAACCTTTGTTGAAGCCAAGGTAAGATATGAGAAAAGTGTTCAAGGAGCGGTCGAAAAGGTCAAATCTGGAGAGCTACCAGCCTTCCAACACGTATATTCTGCAGGCAAGTACAAAATCTGATTCTATTTCGAGCTTGTAGGGCATCTTTCAATGCGTAAATGCACAGTTGGAAAGATGGAGACTACGCATCCCACGCAGATTCTTGAAATGTCTGCCTTTCGCGACATCATGAGGATCAACTTGGAGAGAAACTTTCGTAATACAGGACCCCATCCAAAAAAAAAAAAAAAAACATCTTCGCTAACGAGCACACGTAGTCGCCTACCGAGCTACCATTCCGTATCTGATTGACCAAGGCTATCCCAACGCAACCTGGACGCTCGTCACCGGATCGGCGGGCAATCTGGGCTTCTCTGGTGTCAGCGATTTCGCAGGGCGCACTATTCTCCTTGGCAAGTGTCGCTTGTCTGGAGAATCTCAAGACCAAGGTTCGCTTCAATGAGGTGTATTTCGGCTATCGCGTCGACTATGATTCAGTTGTTGAAGAAAAAGGAGGTGACAATCGGATGAAGGCCTCCGATTTCTCTCGTGTCTATGAGACCATTCTTGCTGATAAGAACATCAAGGGGTGTCGGATAACAGTTTCTGGTCCGGGAGATGTTGATCAGCTCAAGTATAAAAAGAAGCTTCCGGATTATGACTATGACTCACTGTTTTCTGAGTACATGTAATTGTTGGTGATGCACGGAGATTGTCGACAAAAGGAGAACAGAAAAAAAAAGTCATACTAGTTGAAGGGGCCTGGTAGTGGTGGATAATTCTCGCTATAACGCTGCATACACGTAGCTGATATAGGTGCGTCAGCCCCTGTTTTCTGCTGGTCTAGGTATATAGGTACATAGTAGCAATGATTTTCACTGAATTCTCCTTCCTAAACCTTGCAAAAAATATATATCTCACATCTTGACCGCCGAAATAAATAGGTAGTTCCCCCTCTCCTCGCTAAACGGAGACATTGAGGTAGCAACTGCCATCAAAGTCTCGCTTAAATGAGGCCGAGAACAAGTGATTAGACGTCACAGATATTAGTCTCCGAGGACAAAAGAGCAAGCACAGTGCAGAGTAAGTAAACGGTAAACTTTTGGGGGGATACCTGCTCCTCATTTCTTTCAGCTCCATGTCTCGCGACAAGCAAAACACAACATGGCCCAAGCAACATCATTGCAGCAATTTGGTCTGATTCTGCCTCCCAATTGCCTCTGCTTCACAGTTAATTCATCGAGGTTTGCCGATGGGCGATTTATTTTTCCTCTTTGAAACTTTCTGCTACGAAATACCGTCTGGTCACTTCCAGCCTCCCACTTCTAGAAATTGCAATCGCCAGGTGTTATTTTGTTTCACAACTGGGAGCTCCGTTAGACACACATCACGAGATGATCACAACGCACTGTATTTATCAAAACCAATCATACAAACTATTATGAGTCTCTACCAAGCACATTTCTGCGTCCACTACAGCCTCCCGGAACAGTTGGCCGTGTTCAAACTTGATTGGGTGGCATCGTTCATCAATCCACGTCGGCCAAGTACTCACAAAATACTCTTCAACAGCGCGCCTGGGTGTGCTATTTTCAAGTTGTCACTTGCATCTGGATGATCTACATTCTAGAACGCGGTGCCCTCTCGTAGGCACGTGTTGATCTACACGTTTGACCCTTGGGAGTCTTCACGTCCTGTAGTTCACTCTTTGACTCAGCCCGAATGATTGGCTTCAGCTGGGTTGGGCAGAATGCCAAAGAATTTGTATTAAGCTACGCGATCTATCATCGCAATCTCATTCACTTATCCTCTTGCTGTGTCTCTCAAATTCCCCTTCAAAGGGGCGCATTTCGCATTGCTGCAGAATTCCACCACCAAATATATGCAATTTGGAGAACAAGACAACCAGAGAGCCAAACAGAAATGGAGAGAGACAAAGGATGGATGGAGATGAACGGTATTTTCCTTCAGTCAACCTTAGCAAACAGGTGGCCTGAGACTGTTCTCGTTTCAATAGATCCAACAGGTAAGTTTCCTTCAGCGTGCTGCAAATCAACGCAACTTTAGCAGGCATTGTACAGGTTCTAACTTACTATAGAAGAGAAGAGCCAGCTTCAAGGTCCGCATCACAAGCACATTCTACTTAACCTTTTAGACACGCACGAGCATCCAGCATTTCGTGATTTGGGTAAAATATTGGCACTATTATTTTACAAAGGCAGCTAAATCTCTAGCTCTGCAACCAAACTCTCCCAGAACGCGCATCGACTTATCTGAGCCTGCGGGACAGCCTCGACAAATGTGTTGTTATTGTTGATCAAAAGCCTCGACCCTCCTGCCTGTCCATTCCACTGTGGCCATGATGGCGATCCAGAAAAAGGAAAAGAGTTAGGGTTCAAAGATCGAACAAAAGAGATGTAATAGCCCTGCAGCCGATCGACGTTGGCCTGGTTGGAGTCATCATAACCTCCTCCAAAAATTGCGCCCAGATCAAACCCGTGAGGAACACCGACTCCGCTCTCAATATTGGCTTGTGTCAATACGTTGAAGCGGTATGTCCAGATGGGCTGCCCAGCTTGTACAAAGTATTTACCAAAGTTGAGCCCAGTGCAGGTTACGAGCACATCTCCATAGGCAAGTTCTGCTGCTGGGAACCAGGCTGCATGGCCATCAAAGGGGGGTTCTATGTTCTCGGGATACTGCGCAATGATTGCGGATGTGTTTTGACTCGTCAATCGGGGGTAATTGTTTTGAAAGAATGTTTCGATCTCGTCGGGAGATGATGCGTTGGGAGCACCCAAGGTTGTCCCCTCATCTGTGACGCTACCAAAGAACATGGGGATTTTGATGAACTTGCCTGTCTCGAAAGCCTCATAGGCGCCAGTCTGCAAGAATACACCATCAACGCAAGGCACATATGGATAGTTGGGGAAATTTGCCTGGTTGGGATAGACGATGGGTACGTTGAACTGCTGCAGAGCTGTGGTGCTGAGACCGCGAAGGCAAGAGAGCGAGTCAGAGCTGGAGCTGCACCCAGCATTGCCGATAAGAGCATCATATTGGAACTGAATCTCCGAAACCTTGGGCTGGGTGATTTCAGGGAGTGATTCAAACATGGCTCCAACGAAGAGGCCTTGGTTTTTGCCTCCGAAAGAGACAAGTTGTAACGACGCGGCCTCGGCACCTGCGCTCTGTCCATGAAGGATAACATGAGTTGGATCACCACCAAACTGGGCAATATGCTGCTGCACCCACTGCAATGCGGCCTGTTGATCATATAGACCGGCATTAGCTACTCCGTTGGCCTGGATCTCGGAACTGGCCAGGAAACCAAAGATTCCCACGCGATAGTTCATGGTCACCAGCACGATGTTGTTTCCAGAGTTGGCAACCGCGCCACTGCCATCTGTCCCTGCAGAAGCTAAGCTCTCAAAGCCTCCTCCTTGAATGAACACCCAGACGGGGAGCTTAGAGTTAGAATTAGCACTCGAAGGAGCCCAGACATTGACAAAAAGGCAGTCTTCGCTCTGACCCTGTGGCGATGGTCCAGCATTGGTGGCCATGCAAACGTTTCCAAACTACAAAAGAAGAAGAAAACAAAGAAGATGTCAGTCACAAAAACTAGAATGACAATGAGACGGACTTGGAAACACACCTGAGTGGCAGACTGGACTCCAGAGACTGTGGGAGGAGCAGTTGGAGCCTTCCATCGCAAGCTCCCTGTCGGGGCTGCACCATATCGCATACCCAAGAAACTGTTGATTCCACCAGATGTTGAGCCTTGGTATGTGGCATATCCCAAGTTTACCTGTGGTGACTGAGCACTAACAACAGTCCCAGTACACAGTAGGGTGCAAGCCAACTTCAAAGACTTTGATACACGCATTCTGACGAATGAAATGATTCCTTAGACTGCGTTTAGTAAAAGGGTCGATTTCGATACTCTGGATTTCTCCAATGTTTCTCTCCCGCGTCATATCATACTTATACTTCTCAAAAGGAGCAAGCATCTTGATGTCGGAAGATGCGGATCCATAATCCCGTCGGGACGGGCTAGCAGTCGATGCCGACTACCAGTGCTGACAGCCCCCGCCACGGGTTTCCTCGACGATCGGGCAGGATGATGGTGTTGTTTATTACGGTTTACCGTACGACTCACTTATGGATTATATTTTCAACCCCGCAAAAAGCTCTACACACAGTTGTGACAGTACCACTTGCCTAATGTTCGTCCTTATTTGAAACAGGGGCGGTTAAAAACGTAATGGCCGACGGGTAGCCCAGCGTCCTCTAGCGCAGAAGAGTCTCTGACGACCGGTGACCAACAGGGGATAATACCTGTTTAGAAGCCTGCTGATGGAAGTTTTGCGGGCTGCTGTGCTTACAGTCTGCCCATACAAGATTACTTATATGAATTCAATGATGAATTCAATGAAAGAGATACTCTTCGGCATGATGCGTGACCTAAGAGTATCGGGGAGCCTACATGGCTGAACGGGGGAAGCATCAGAGGCATGTTTGGAGAAGAGAAAAATGAACAAATGAGTGCATATTCACATGAAGGGAAATTCGTGGGTACAACTACACGATGTCTTGCTTGAACAGTATCTATATGAGCTATACGCTTGTTCCCGGCGGATATGAGAGACGTACGCCTACAAATTTGTGGATTTTACCTGGTGGATAAGGCTAAAAAGACTCTTGATACACCGAGATGCTCCCATAATACGACATGGCCTATACGAGGAAAACAGCAGCGTCTCATCTCTTCCGGCAGCAGGAATCTTTAGGCTGGACGGCGAATAGTGAAGCTGCAACGAAGGCGAAATGAAATGCGAACCCGGCCGCTGAAAGTATGCTTTACGAAGTATGCTGTCAGCATTTCTTGGTTTATTCGAAAAATGTTTGAAACAAATTACTCTTGCTTGGTGCCATAGGCAAAATGTCTCCTATCCAAATCAGGCAGGTCGTACAAATCCCAAAATCTACCGCGGTCAATTCAACCCCCTCATACTTTTATTTACGTCATTGGCTATCTTTCCTCAAGATCACACAGCAACAAACCGGTATACAAGATTGTTGCTACTTACATCACTGCACGAGCAAGAAACGGTTGGCTTTGACTAATCATGGTGGCACGAATTTGCCGACAGTACTATGATAAAGAGAAAAGCACACGTTTTAGCTGAACTACCTATCTTCAACCGGCTCGGCCGTCGGTTATTAGTATCACGTCTTGAGAGCAGGCCACGAAACCATTTGATCTAGCCAACGAGGAACTAGGCCGCCGCGATAGCTATTCATCACTCTTAGGAAGGTAGCTTGTCTGTTTCTTCTATCCAACATCGTTGAGTCGATTTTCCGGACCAGAACAGAAACCTCGCCATGAGCGTCTGAGCATTGATGTGCTGGGTTGTTCCGTATACCCTGCAATGCCATGCTTTGCGATGTCCGAGACTAGACGGCTAGCCTTGCCGAGACTCGACTTGTTGAGACTAGACAAGGAAGAGACACGACAAGGATGAATGAGACAAAAGAGACAACTCAGAGCAAGGCAAGACAAGCTTGGCTATCAATGGTTCGACAAAAGAATGTTGTGAGCTGGCACCTCTTATGCAGGTACGAGAAGGAAGAGCTCGGTGGATCGTAGAAAGATTCGATTGGTCCCACTTTTCGCGTGACGAGTACAGTTAGGGCCAGCTCACAGCCAAGGCCTGAGGTTTCCATCGAATCAGGGCTCGATCTTGGGAGCAGTTCAGCATGTGCAGGATCGGGGGGCGCTTTTGGGGGCTTTTGGGGCTGCTCCCTTGCGGCGCTGACGATGCGCCAGCAGTACGACGTACCTCTACAGGGCTACCGGCACCTATGCATTTTAGGATTGGATCCAACGCCAAAGAAACAAGAAACAACAGAGAGAGAGGAGGAGGAGGATGATCTCCGGCATTTGGCATTACTAGCACTCTTTAGTGGTCTAGTATAGCACTACCACTACTGGAACTAGGCCTACTATCGCGCACTAAGAGGCTATCAATGCAAGTTTGCACCACCAGTTGCGCTGCTAGCCAGTCCCACGCTGGAGCTGCTGTGGGGAACAGTTACACGGCTACTACCTTGCTGGCGTCTATCCTAGAACGATACTCTATTCCGACTTGACAGCCGCCTGGGCAAGATTCAGCACACGCCCCTCCTGTAGGGCCTAGATTTGTGTCAGCACTCTTTTTTTTTCTGGTTTCTCTCTCTTCTCTATCTGCTATTCAGATGAAGCTCTTTACAGGATGACCCAACTCAAGTCACAGCAGCAAAGTTAGGGAGGGTGTCAGGAAAGAGGAGGAAGAAGAGGAAGAAGAAGAGGAGGAGAAGGAAAATGAAGAATAGAAGCATAGAAGCGTCAGCTCTATTGAAGCTTGCTCCCGCGTCTTTTGGAGGCCCTAAGCGAGCAGCCGCGCCCTCTCTCCAGTGGCAAATATTTGGAGTACCAGTACGGAGTACTCCGTACTTCGAACAAGGGAAATCTTCACAGGTCGCCGTGGCTGCATGGCATGGCGAGCGCGCAACCGGTTTGGGACGCATGGCTGACCAAAAGCATTTGTGATGCATCACATTCATGTTACGGGTATACTCGTACTCGCCCGTTCATGCTTGGCCGTGTCAGCCACCATCCCGTTCTCCAACTCAAGCCCGGATTTGCACAGCCGTCCACGTAGTATTTTGTGCTCAAGGCTTTTGAGACATGCAGATGCTACCTATTCGCAGTCAAGCACCAAGTACCTAACCTCCTAGTCTACGCGAGGGCGTGTGATGTGGCGAGGCTGGCAGATGGCACCTGGTAGCTGACAGCTAGTATTTTATCTCCAGCCTGCTATTGAACGCATCGCGACCCGTTGGCTGGCCAGTGACAGCCCAGACAAGCCAGCATTGCTTCGCACTTGCTCCATGTCGTACGATGGCTGCAGCAATAGCCAGCAATAGCCATGCGCACCAACGCCCGCGCGCTGCCTGGTCGAGCAAACCGTGGCGCCTGTTGTGACTCGCACGGCCATTTCACGTGTGAGGGGGGGAGATATAACCGGCATTGCTGTGCTTCGTATTAGTATACCGTATAGGTACTTTACAGGTACCTATACGCGTATGCAGTGCCCCCCAAAGCTGATCCAAGCCCAGGGTGATCCTAGAGGGGATGATGGTTGACAGTCTGCTGTGCGTGTCTGGCACTTCCTTGGAGGAGCGAATTGGCGATGTGCAACCACAGACAGGAACCTGCCAGCAGTCAACAGAGCTCGACAAATACTGGTAGTGCGAATCACGGAAGAGGCAAATTCATCCCCCCCCTCGGTCTCGTATATACCACCTGCTTATACGTATGTACCATGCAAGACGGACAGAATGCCAGCAGCAAAGCAGCGCGCACAATTGGGGGAGCTGCCCCGTCTTTTTCTTTTTTTTGTGTGTGTATGTGCGTGTGTGTGCGTGCCTCTTCTGAATTCTCTTGTCTCTCCTCCAAGCAGAATAATGCACACGCACACGCGCGCAAGCCGCATAGCTGTTTCACCAGAGGCTCTCTTAGGCTTTAGTTCATTGGGATGGGATGGGCATTACTTGCTGATGAATTCATGCATAAATAAGCTTTCAACTTGAAACTTTTATGCCGACTAACATAATTAACCCCAATGGGACCCCTATGGACAGCGGGCTGAGAACAGAACAGGCTTCCAACGGACCCGAAAATAAAGGTAAAACAAAGACATGGACATTCGGCGCAGAATCGAGATTCCACGTTTCATGCGCGAAACCATATGTTTGACAGACTGGGTTGTGGACTCTGCCGCGACAAACAGACGCCTCCCGCCAAAACTAAGCAAAAAGAAAAAGTTGGTGCAGCGCCTCCACGCCTCCACGCCTCCACCATCCGGAGCTCCCCCTCCAAGATCAAAGCTCTCCCCTCTTCTTCTCCCTGTGCTCCGTATATCTATGCGAATCCCTGACAGCTTGAGGCTGCCTTTGGCTGCAGGCGGATGATTGCCCCCGGTGCATCCGCTTAAACCACCTACCAAGGACCCCTCGTCAGCCTCAACTGGCTCGCCGGCCCTTCCATGCCGTTTTTTGTCCCCTTGTGCCGCTCCCCCTGTACCAAGCTTGCACAAGCAATAGCTTCAGCAGATATCAATAAAGGAGCAGCCACCTGAGCTAGCTGGCATTGACCAAGCTGCAAACAACCATTGATGGCATCTGGGCACGATGGAGGATGGGGGGATTGGCCACCCGGACAGAACCCCCCTGTCTGAACCGGCCTGCCTCTCATCTACTGTACAGAAGCTATTACTAGCAGAGTAATACTAATCTCTACATGCACGAAATACGGAGTAGCTAAGTTGCCCACTATGGAGACTCAGACACACGCTGCTAGTACTAGTGCTACTTAGCAGCATCTGACGAACATGGCTTGGGCATGGGGGGAATGAGGAGCTCTGCTAGTAGGCTTGGGGGATCGAGAAAAGACATGAAAAAAAAAGGGTCATGCCATGCTATTTGATGCGAGTCAAGGCGGATGGCCCTCCTCCCCTACAAGGATCACAGGCAAAATTGCCCATTCGCTTGGTTATTGCCCGGGCCCATGCCATGCCATGCCAGGCCAGCCAATCCCAGGTACCGTGGCGTCCAAGTTGCTAGCACAATTAGCTGTGCCTACTACGGAGAGGTACTAGCCCTGCCTGTGCTGCCACCTATGAAGCTACCTATACCTGTATCCGTCCATCCATGCATTGCAATCCATGCCTGCGCGGCCATCCTGGTGCCCCCCTCGTATGTACCTGTACAGGCACGATTAGCTGTACTAATACAGGCAGCACTACCCTCTATACTACAGTACTACAAGTACTCGTACAGTACTGCTTGCAACAGGGCCTGGACCTGGACCTGGACCTGGACTTGGCTTTGGACCCCGAGAGGAGGCTGCAGCCCATCTGGTTTTGGCACAAGCACAAGCACCAGCAACAAGCACCAAGCACCACACTGGCAAGGCAAGGCAAGGCAAGCCAAAGACAGACAAAGGCGCGGCACCTCGTCAACGTTAATCACATCTACCGTGCAGAGTACTCCGTACCGTGCAAGTACCTGTGCGGGAAGCAAGCGCTGGAGCAAACGCTGGAGCCCATCACTCGCATAAGAATTGATTGATTCATCCATCTTTTCTCTCGCCTCGCCCTCGCTTCAACCCTCCCCCCAAGCCAGAGCCACGAGAGAGCAGGAGCAAAAGAGTCCAAGCGCCCAGATACGACTGATCATGCGAGCTGCATGCGCTGTCGTGATGCCCTAAGGGTTCGGCGGCTTCCAATCTTTCTCAGTCTGCCTCTCCTCGACCCCTTCGCCATCTGACTCTCCTTCTCTCACATTTTCTCGACTTCGGAAAATCCCATCACCGGCTCTTTCTCTCTTCTCCTTCTCTACTCCTCTACCTCCTTCTCTCTCTCTCTCTCTCTTCCTCTCTGCCCCCCTCTTCTCTTGTCCCTCGTTCATCAACTCAACTACGGCTATCAAACCGCCTTTTCACTTCATCCTTACTCGTTTCTATCTCGTCGTCTATTTTTCTCAACCTACTTGGCCCCCCCTTGCACTCTCTGCTTCTCGGATAATCACCAAGACAGATCAGATCCCGACGTTCTAATCTCCGGCCCCTCGCCATCTTTCTTTGGTCCCCTTGTCTTTCTTGCATGGCACAAGTCTCGGCCGCGCCTGATCCTGCGCCTGATCCTGCTTCAGGGCAGCAAACGAGCCTGGAGGAGGATGGCGTCGGACATTGCTAACAAGCTCAAGGCTACGCTGTTTAGGCGGCGGCGACGAGAGTCCTCGGCGTCGACAATAGATGGCCCCGATTCCATGTCGCCCCCAACTACTCCTGGTATCAGCACAAACCCAAGAAGGCCCTCGTTCCCATTCCCACGTGAGCCCTCATCCCAGACACTGTCATTGTCTCTGGAGCTGATGACAGGGGATGCAGGAATTGGAATAGGAGGCTGCGGTGGTGGCGACGACCAGAGCGATGCTGGTGATTCTGCTCAGACAAACAACGACGCCGACCAGCAGCAACAGCGCCCAAAGCAGCATCACCAGCTTTGGAGGAAGAGACGCAAGTCCAAGCAGAGTGTCGAGACCGAGAAGCAACACAGCCTCCCCGACGCCGGCACTGCCCACGAGGATACGGCACCACCTGCATCTCCAGCAACGCCAGTATCACCAACATCACAAGTAGTAGCGCCAACAACAGAAGTAGCCGCACCCTCACTGCCGAAGCAAGCCCAAGACAGCGTCGTCGGCAGCATTGAAAAGGAGAAGGGGGCCAACGATGAGTACAGTAACGGCAACAGTAACGGCAATGACAACGGCAATGACAACGGTAGCGAGCAACAGCAAGAAACCGACCACAACAGCCTGGCAGCGACAACAGACATGGAGGCGGCCTCTGCTTCTGTAGCTTCTGCTACCAGTACCGCTTCTGCAACCTCTGCCTCTACTTCTGCTGCTCTCCAGCAGCGCCAGGCCTTAACAGGAGAGCCACAGGTACCGCCAGCACTAGACGAGCGGCAGCTACAGCGCCCGCACCAGCTCCCGGCCTCGGCAGGGGCCCGCGTTGAGGGCCACACTCCGCGCCGAAGCCTAGACGGTCAAGAAGCGAGTCGCCATCAGCACCAGAGCCAAAGCCAGCTCGACGGACAAGGTTTGTCGGTTATTAACAGCGACCAGGGAACAGCCAAAACTGGCACTACAGATACCGCCAGCACCACGGCCGCTGCTAGTGCTAGTGCTGGTGCTGATGCTGGCGCTCGTATTGCGGCCACCGACAGCACAAGTACAGGTACGAGCCCAGGCGGTGGTAGCAGCAGCGACAGCACCGTTATTGTTTCTGCCGGCCCCAATTCTGGCGATCTGCAGCAGCAACAGAGACAGCAGCAGAGACAAGTGCAGAAACGCGCACGCCAGCCAGCGCCACCGTTTTTTCCGCTTCCCTCGCCTCCAGCAGCGCCGCCTCCTCATTCGCAGACGCTTTCGACTTCGGCGCTGCTCAATTTTCCTTTTCCTCCTCCTCTTGCACCCCCCACGCCTGGCCCAGGCATCGCGCCCAGCCTTCCTAGTCTCGACAGCATTGACGAGGACGAGTCGCTATCGCCGTCGCCATCACCCTCACAGTCGCAGTCACAATTGCAGTTGCAACCGCAGTCGCAGCTGCAGTCTCAACTTCAGTCGCAATCGGCATTCCAGCAGCTGCAACAACAACAAGCGCCTTCCTCCACTTTGCCGGCACCCGCAGCAGCAGCAGAAGCAGCTACCGGCCGCGGCTTCAGCGCTCCGTCCTCGCCCGGCGCCGGTCATGGCCCGCTGAATCTGAATCCCGCATCGCCACTGCCAGCCCAGCTGCCGACTGCTGCTGAAGTTGAGCAATTACCATTGCAGTTGCCCATCAAGCCCTCGCCAGCGCCCGCAACGCCTTCCGCGGCTTCAACTTCTGCCGAAAAATCTTCTCTCGTCGTCCACGCGCCCGCGCGCCCTTCTGCACCACCCCGTCGAGCGAGCCGTGATCCAAATCAAACCGTCACTTTTGACGAATCGGCACAGCATTCCCCGTCCGTCAAGAGAAGCAGCAACAGCAAACACAGGAGTAACAAGAGCGACAACGATATCGTGACGGTCGCTTCTTCGCCTTCTGCCAACGCGATCGGAACTCCAGGCGCCGAAACCCCGGTCGCAGTGATTGTCACTTCAAATTATCTGGCGCCTCCTCCTCATTCCTCCTCAACCACGCCTTTAATCCACTCCCACCTCATCGACGTTGAATACTCCTCTTCGATCGGCGACGATTTCGATAGCAGCAGCATGGCCGAGGCTACGCGCAAAATTTGGGTCATGAGGCCCAAAGCCTCTCCCACGCTCGTTACCATTAACCCAAACGACCTTGTTGATGACGTGCGCGACATGATTCTGCGAAAATACGCAAATTCGCTAGGCAAGACCTACGACTCGCCCGACCTTAGCCTTCGCCTCAATACTCGTAACGGCGTTTCTCGTATCCTGGGCCCTGAAGAGCACATAGGCGCCGTTTTGGAGGAATTCTTCCCTAATGGCCAACAGACCGTCAACGAGGCCTTCATCATCGACATTCCTCGCCATACGACAACGCCCAGGCCCTCTCCGCGAGTCCCTCCCCAGTCCGGTCCCGGTCCCGGTTCTGCTTCGGCTACCTACTATACTGAAGATGTGCGTCCGTCCGAGAATGGCGAAGGATATTTTCCTCTCGTGCCCGGCAGCGCAACGTCGCCTCGCCTTCCCACCATGCACTCCAACGGGTCTATACCCCATTCCATGACCGTCATCAATTCTGGCCACCTCCCTCCCATTCCCTCTCCAGGAAGCGCCAGACCCCGTTCGCATAGGGATCGCGAGCAGCAGCGCCACGATCGCCAAGACCACCCACGAGCTGCTGGAAGAACTCATACCCCTTCTCCAAACTTGCACAATGGAGGTGGCGGCGGTGGGGTCGTCATTCCCAACCCCGTATCGTCCTCTGCGGCTGCTAACGCTCACGGCGCGTCGCATCATCGTCCGGCGCGGCACTCTCACTCGCGAACGCATTCGAGCTCGTCAGAGCACATTGTGGCACATTCAAGCAACCCCATACCCAGATCACCGGGTCATGAAGCAGCCTCCGCGGTGCGAATGGGTACTGGCACTCCTCCTCTTCCTACCCAGCGAATTGTGTCTCCTCACCTGCCCAACGCCCGACCCAAGAAGAGCAAGAGGAGCCAGCTTCAGCTTCAACAACAGGAGTACCATAACAACAACCCCTCCCCTCCTACGCTGAATGCCAAAGTGCCACCAATTAGTGTCCTCATTGTTGAAGACAACCCCATCAACCTAAAGCTGCTCGAAGCATTTGTCAAAAGACTTAGGGTGCGATGGCAAACGGCCATGAACGGTCGAGAAGCGGTCAAGAAGTGGAGGAGCGGCGGCTTCCATTTGGTCCTCATGGACATCCAACTGCCCGGTATGAATGGGCTCGAGGCCACAAGGGAGATTCGCCGCCTAGAAAGGATCAACGGTATTGGTGTATTTTCCAATGCGCCTGCCGAAGACACACCCCCCGAAACCGAAGAGATTGCCGAGCAGGATCGCCTGGAGGGCCTTGCTAGATTCAAGAGTCCCGTTATCATCGTGGCTCTCACAGCCAGCTCTCTCCAGAGTGATCGACACGAAGCTCTCGCTGCCGGTTGCAACGACTTTCTGACCAAGGTATGCATTCCACATTCCCGCCATCTCCCTTCCAAAATAGACATATAATTAACCTTTTTTCTCCCTCCCCACCAGCCTGTCAACTTTGTTTGGCTAGAGCGCAAGGTCATGGAATGGGGCTGCATGCAAGCACTCATCGACTACGAAGGTTGGCGAGAGTGGAAACAATACTCCGCCAAGGCTGAAGCGATGGAGGCTGCCAACAAGAGAGCTCAAGCGTTTAAGAAACAATCGAAAAAGAATCGCACTCAATTGTCGGCATCGTAAAGGGATGGTTATTGTACCGGAGTCTAGGACTTTTTGAAACGGCTTCTTTCATACTGGGCGAGGGGCAACCCGCGGGAAGAGGATTTAAAATGCATGGTAAAAAAAAGGAAGGTTCACAGGAGGGATGGATCTAGCGCTGATTTGCTGACCCTTTGCTAATTCTTTTTCTTGCGTTGGAACGGATGATGAACATTTCTTTTCAATTTTTTTTTGGTCGGCATAGCCCTAGTCATTAGCAATGATGATGTAGTGGCAAGCACCCTGAGTGCTATATACACAATTTTTTTTTGGGCGTCGTTCCACTGGAGTGGTGGCAGGTTTAATATATAAGAATGCCTGCCTGGTCTCCCTCTCTCCCTCCCCCTTTTTTTACGGTGACCTGCCTGTATGGACTTGAGCGCGGCCCTTGACTGTTTTACGGTCTCGAATCATGATGACTGCCTGGAGAACAAGAACGCCTAGCTGCAGCCTACCACTAGTTTGACCCAGATATGATGCAGCTGGCCATTAATACGGACCCCAATCGCTTGATTTCTTTTTCTCATCCCCTCTTTTTGTCTTACGCTTTCATCATCGCTTTATCCCATGTCCAGTCGTATGTCCAATAGTGCCATTTCGCTGCTATTTCCAGCTACGGCTGATGGGAGCTAGTGCTTAGGTAATGGGTGTTTTTTCATCTGCCCTTGCATCAAAAGCCTGTCAACTGCATCCCTTGCCTGCTCCGTTTGCCTTGTGCCCCTCCTTTCCGGAAGCGGGAGAACAAGACACCGGGGTTCGCAAAATTTGGTCAAGCTAACAACAGACCACCAAAGCTCTGCTTTTTGCTTTTTGACATTTCCGCATGCTTATTTACAAGACACATGCCGGAAAAAAACTCAGCAGCCTCCGAGCCATTGATTTGATTCGCAATGAGCAGCTGATCTAGCTGAGGGAACTCAATCAATTTCTACATATACCCCCACAGCCTCTCTCCCAGACATGCCTCCCAGATTGTCGGCGGCGGCTGCGCCGCTTGCCCCAGTGGTCGATGCGTGCGTCTTCCCGTCCTGCAAGTCAGCGCCTTTCGCACGATCCTTCAGCTCGACGCCATGTCGGCAGAAGATGAGCCGGGCTCGGCAGCAGATGTTTCAATGGCTCAAGGGCAGAGAAGGATCCGAGTTTGCGGACCCAGGCAGAGGAGGGGGTCCGCGGTATTTAGGCCCGCTGCAGGACCAGCCGTTCCCTCTGAACCCGCTGTTTCGAAGTCAGCCGGTGCTGGATGAGCAGACGAGAGAGCTGATCTGGGACAAGGTCATAGGAAGAGGAGAGTCGCTAAAGGCAGTGTCAGCTGAGATGGGAGTCGACGTGAGGAGGATAGCGGCTGTGGTGAGGCTGAAAGAGGTGGAGAAGCAATGGCAAAGAGAGGTAGGCTACCCTGTTGTTGTGTTTTTCGTCTTATATCATATCTACTCCTCCTCCCCTGCCCTTCCTTTTTTCTTATGAGAAAGCTGTGTGTGTTTTGCGTGATGAGACAATTTCCAAAATTCGATTAGTCTTGAAGACTTTACTATGGTTAAAAACGATTTACATATTGTTCTGATAACACACCAACCTCCAATTCTTTGTTACCAAACTTGCCCTAGGGGCGGCATCCTGTTATGTTGAAACAGTTGTGCTGACTATTTCACGAAACAGGGCAAAAAGCTAGCAATCCCCTATGCTAAAGCCGTCATGGGCATGCTACCCAAGACATCATATCGTGAGGGCGAAAAGAACGCGCCACATGAGCCTGTCAACGAGATTCACGTCCACAAGCTGACGATGCAACAACTCTTCGTACCGGTATCTGAGTCACGGCACTTTACCCGTCAAGACGCCGCCAAGGCGTTCCACGATAGCGTGCTTTCTGTTGATGCGCGGTCACCACAGCCCGAGCTCATCAAGATGGAGCGAGACATTCTGAAGGGCAAGAGTCGACAAGAGAGTCTGACCAAGTTCAAAGAGGCGACGCAGAAAGAGGAAGATAGAGTGGCGCAGCGCATCGCACGAGAGCAGCAGCGAGAAGAGGAGGCGACAACCAGAGTGACGACGGATCGCTACGAGTTTCGGTTCAAGGAGATTAATGTTGATGACGTGGGCCACAATGGCCGATCGAGAAAGGGTACTGGGTGGAGATATGGAGCGCCGTTTGATGATCGCAAGCGCGGCCTGGTCAAGATTCCCACGTCTGTGCCGTAGTCTGTTGGCTGCTACAGGCTTGTACAACATGATGAAAAAGAAACAAAGAAAGAAAAAAAAAACATGAAATGAAATCGAAATGAAGAAAGGGGAATGGAAATTTTCCATACGGCCGGAAAAAGAGGTCAGAACAAAGCTGTATTACTACATATACATATAACATATCCATATACAAACCACCAAGAGTCATATACAACTAATTGATGTATATATGCAACACAAAACCTGCCGTTTATCATGCTTGACACGTCTAATCCATATTTCGCTGATAGGAGTTGTATCGAAACAAAATGTCTATAATGCAGGAATTTGACAGGCAAAAGCCTAGTTACTGAAAAGGAGCTTCTGTCGAAGGCGAGCAATGGTCTCTGCCGAGAGCTTACATTCCTTGATGAAGAAGCCCTCAACGGAGCCCCATTCTTCGCGGATCATGACAAGTGTAGCCATCATGCTCTCGGGCCTGTTGTTGCATCATTTCGTCAATATCCACAAAACAAACAATACACGGGGGTTTACTGATGGAGGGAAAAATTGGAAAAGAAGAAAAAGAGGCATGACACAAAAAAGAGAGAGACTCACGTTGAGCTCAGCATCCTCTCCGCCCCCTCTCGATCTCCGGCAAAGGCCGGCGTCGATGTCAAGTAGTTGATGAGCCCTGGCTTCGCATCCGCCAGGCCTTCTGTGGTGAGGCTGTACTCTCGTGCCACATCCTCATCCGGGATGCCGCACAGGCTCAGTATCAATGCACAGATCACCCCTGTGCGGTCCTTACCGGCGGTACAGTGCAGCAAGATGGGTCTCTCCGCCGCTGGGTCAAACTCATCAGACGAGAGGTGCGTGAGGATAGTGGCAAAGGCCGGCGCCCCAGCCTTTGCAATGTCGCGGTACGCAGTGACGAAGCCCTTGGTGGGATGAGAGTCGGCGTACTTCCGGAAGCGAAGGGCCACGGCTTCGGGGCCGTAGTCGGCGCCTTCGAAGACGGCAGCGTGGATGCGGCGAGGGCCGCCGGGCCACTGCTGGGGGGCGTTAGGATCGCCAATGTCCCCGGAGGCGTTGGGACGAGCGGCTTCGAGGGCGGAGCGGAGGTCGAAGACGGTGCTGATGTTGAGGGCGATGAGCTCGGGCGAGGAGATGTTTGGAGGAGCGGCAGATCGGAGGATGAGGCGGGGGCGGATGAGAGGAGAGGCGACGGAGATGTCACGGAGGTTGGGGATGGGTGGTTTGGCAGACATGGTGGCTGTTAGTGTTGTTTAGGTCTAGATCTATGTAGGCCTAGTGGTGATGCCCTGAATATAGTAGGTAGTGTTCGGATCTATAGGTGCATGTACTTTCGTAGCTCGACACACCAATATCCCGACAATATGGTGGTTTTGGCGGTAGTAGCCGGTACGTGCCTTGGCCTCGGCTTGGTAATAGGCTAAGCGGTGGCTTTTTTACTGCCGGCAGTTTCTGAAACTTAGCGGTCCGCTGATTTGTTCTCTTTTCCCTTCCCCCCCTCTCACTCCTCACAATCTCTTTGTTCTCTCCACTCAGCTTTGTGCTCCAGCCTGGATGCATCCCCCGCAATTCCAATTCGACGCCACCGGCGCCTGTGCGAATCGCCAATAGATGTGCCGAAACGGGCGGGAGACAAGGATCCGAGAGCTCGGGATTTTGAATCGCGCGAGCCACTCACAAAGAAAGGTACGGAGTAAAGTAAGCAGCAGTTGGGCTGGAACATGTGATTTTCTCTTTTAGTTGGTTTAAACTGCGCTCCTTTTTTTTTTTCTTCTCTATCTTTTGCTTATTTGTTGGATTTTAAAACTGCCCCTTGACTAGTAGCTAACGTTGTTATATCACAGGAGTGGTTTTATTTCCTACAAGCTATGGGGTTTTGACGAATAGTCTTGTGATGGCCGTGGTATTCGGCCCTTTGTCGGGGGGCGTGTGTGTTTGACAGGTTGAACTTGGCAGATCTGGGATCGGCATCATGGGATGCCTATAACAGGAGGTCTGTAAGTGGCTGTTTCTCTCAAATTAGGCATATATGCTGCGTGTTTTTTTTTCTTCTTTTTTGGCGGGGTGGATATAGTGCATTAACTGCGCTACTGGATTGTTTGTTTCGTTTAAAAGGGGAATGTGCCATTTATTATATATGCATATATATATGGCAGGTCTTGTTGCTTTCGGCTTCGTTTTTCTTCTTGTGTAAGCTAACCACCATCTCCCGCAGACATCTGAATTCAGCAGCTCAACTTTAAAGAGGAGAGTAGCCAAAGATGAAGCTTCGGTTCGCTATCCCGCTGCTCTTGCAGCTTTCTCTCCCGGGCGTCCTCGCCGCGGACACGGCAGACTGGAGATCTCGTACCATTTACTTTGCCCTTACGGACCGTGTGGCTCGCAGTGCAAGTGACACGGGTGGCAGTGCATGTGGGAACCTGGGAGACTACTGCGGTGGTACATTTCAGGGTTTGGAGGGCAAGTTGGACTACATCAAGGGGATGGGATTTGATGCCATTTGGATCACGCCTGTTGTAACCAGTAAGTTGTCTATCACAGTCTCGGATATCATCTCCTGGATGAATAACTAATATCTCCTGATAGATAGTGATCAGGGATACCACGGTTACTGGGCAGAGGATCTCAATTCTATCAACTCTCACTACGGCTCTGCTGATGATTTGAAGAGTCTCGTCGATGCTGCACATAGCAAGGTACGTCACATCGCCACCCCCCTCTAAATTCTTCTAATTCTCATGGATCGTGCTAAACCGAATGCAAAAACAGGGCTTCTACATGATGGTCGATGTTGTTGCCAATCACATGGGATATGCAAACATCACCGACGACCTTCCCACTCCTCTAAACCAAAACTCGTCTTACCACCCAGAGTGTGACATCGACTATAACAACCAGACCAGCGTCGAAAACTGCTGGATCGACGGTCTCCCGGACCTTGACACACAGAGCGAGACTATCCGCACCCTTTACAAGGACTGGGTCTCCAACCTCGTCTCCACATACGGCTTCGACGGCGTCCGCATTGATACCGTCAAGCATGTTGAACCAGACTACTGGCCCGGCTTCGTCAACGCCACAGGCGTTTACTGCATTGGCGAGGTCTTTGACGGAGACCCAAATTACCTGCTTCCCTTCGCCTCCCTCATGCCCGGTCTGCTTAATTATGCCATCTACTACCCCATGACCAGCTTTTATCAACAGTCGGGCTCCTCGCAGGACATGGTCAACATGCATGACCAGATTGGCTCTACGTTCCCAGACCCAACCGCGCTGGGTACTTTTGTCGATAACCACGACAACCCTCGCTTCCTCAGCGTCAAGAACGATACTGCTCTGCTCAAGAACGCGCTCACTTATACCATCCTCGGACGAGGCATCCCCATTGTCTACTACGGCACCGAGCAGGCTTATTCAGGGGGCAACGATCCCGCGAACAGAGAGGACCTCTGGCGCAGCGGCTTCAACAACCAGACTGACATGTACGACACCATCTCCAAGCTCACGTATTCGAAACATGCCGTGGGGGGTCTCGGTGCCAACGATCACACGCATTTGTACGTCGAACCCACGGCGTATGCTTTCAGCCGTGTCGGCGGCAAGTTGGTGGCCTTTACGACCAACGGCGGCAGCAGCAGCTCGGCTCAGTACTGTTTCGGCACGCAGGTCCCTAATGGGAGCTGGCAGAACGTGTTTGATGAAGGCAACGGGCCGACGTACACGGCGGATGGCAATGGGCAGCTTTGCTTGAACGTTACGAACGGTGATCCGATTGTGCTGCTGTCTTCGTAAATTTGACGGGCGCATACATAGCTACACACAGATGAAGCTTACGAGTTCTTTTTGGATATATTGTACAATTATGGGATACATATTAGTTAGTCATGACAAAATTAGGCATTTACTACCTAGACTATAAATAACTAGAGCTATAAACCATGGCAAAGATTCTGTATCCGTTAGGCTTGTCAAACCTGTAGATACATGTATCTGCATGTATTTAGTAAATAGACTGACTGTACCAAAAATAACGGCAACAATGTCAAGATATCTTATCTCAGGCCTGTTAAACCTGTAAGATAATCTCCATGTGCTCAAATTTGCGTAAAACCGCCCCGAAACCGCCCTCCAAAACAAAAAGAAGCAAGATTATAAAATAGCAAATTCGTCTCGTGTCGTCGATAGCCTTTCATAGTCCGTATAACTCGCGTGTCGTCCATAACCTTCCCTTGATTCTTTATTACCGCCGTGTCGCCTGAGTTCTTTCATTATTAACAACTTTTTCGGCAAAAAAAGCAGATATATGTCGTTTGTGTGCTGATGACACAGGTTTTTGCTCGACCCTTCTTTGCCAGTTGTAAAACAGTTCACTACCTCTGCCGGATTTAAAAAGGAAAAAAAAGGAAAAAAAAGGAAAAAGAAAACAAATGAAGAAAAGATGCTTCCGGAACCCCGATCCTTTTTCTGTTCAGCCTGCGTGGCCTGTAACCCTTTTTCTTTGTCCTGGGCACCTGGGAAAGAATTTCCCTCTGAATGAGTAAATGAAAAAAATGGAAAAGAATCAACGAAAAAGAAGACAATGGTGTCTTGGTATCTGTAGATGCGTTACATTACTCGCGTGCCATGGGACTCGTGTTATTTTTGGTGTTTTTTGTTTTTGTTTGGCCATATTTCGGCCACAATGAAAAATGGTGTCTTGGTATCTGCAAATGCGTTACACTAATTCGCGTGCCATGGGACTCATGTTTTTTTTTGGTGTTTTTTGTTTTTGTTGGGCCATACTTGGGCCACCGCACTGTTTGTTGCAATGAAAAATAATGAACCGAAACATTGACCTTTCGGAAATATGAGCCGAAATGCAGAATGAAATGCGAACCGAGATGCAGAAACAAGAGGTGAATCTAAAAATAACTGGACTTGCAAACCGAAATGCAGACCGAATACCGAAATGAGAAAAGAAGACAAAGTAAAATTGTAGGTAGTAAGTTCTCCTAGGCCACGTGTGTCCCGTTCTTGGTCACCACCACCAAGCCCTCTTCGGGAAGCAATCCCCTGGACCGAAGAATCATACCCAGCTCCTTAAGCTTGACGGGTTTGGTCAGGAACAGATCCACGCCGCTGCCAAAGGCTTCTTGCTGCGCGCTCTCCGACGCCAGGCCCGTGAGTGCAAAGATGACGCAAGGTTTGAGCTGATTCTCCCGCTCGTAGGCGCGGATGCGGCGCGTGGCTTCGAAGCCATCCATAATGGGCATCGAGACGTCCATGAATATGTACTTGCAGTGTTTCGGGTTTGCTTTGTAGGCTTCCAAGGCCTCGGCGCCGTTGGTGGCGGTGTGATAGGCTCGGCTGAGCTTCTTCATGTAGATGGACAGGATGTCGAGGTTAATATTGTTGTCCTCCACGAGCAGGAATTCGGGCTCTGGTGTTGCTACCACCTCGCATGCCGCTTCGGGCACTGGCACGTCCGTCTTTTCGGCCTTTGAGAGCCCATCCTCGTTCTTTTCGACAATGGTTTTCATGGCCTGGAGGCTGGGGATTGGCGTCGGCAGCTGTGTTTTGACCTCGCTGAGCATATCCGGGACGACGGGAGCGAATTCATGGCTTGGGCTGATGGGAGATAGGGGAATTGATTTCATCTCGTTGCCGCGTTTGAATGCCATGGCGACTGCTTTGGCGAGTTTACGGGGACCAACACTAAAAGTGGAAACAAAGGTCAGTCAATCAGTCAGTGGTGATGGGTAATTTTAAGAAGGGGATCAAGCAGTGAATGATACAACTTACGGCTGTGCAACGAATTCAAAGATCCGGTGTGCCTTGACCCGTTCAAACTGCGCTGCGCTCTTATAAGCCACCAAGGTGTTTCTGCACAGGACAACGCAAGGGGGTCCATGCATGAGGTTTTCCAGCGGAGAATCGGCGAGCGTATCCTCGACCCAAATGACGCAGTCAGCTGGCTTTTCGTTGGCCTCAGCCTCGGTAATGATTTTCACGCCAAGCCAATCGCGACAGTTACGGTCAACCTCCACCTGGAGGTCTGTATAGCTTCCATCCAGCATTCGCCGTCTGCCTCTCTTGCCGATGTCGAAGCCCATCAGGCTGACACGAAGGCCTGCTGCATCTGCAACATGTTTGTCGAAGTCACCTTCATTCTCAGCAATCTGTGGAGTGCCATCTGGTGGCGTCACCGTCTGCATGAGAGGCAAGGAAACGCGAACGATTGTTCCAACATTGACGCGGCTGTCAACATTAACGCGACCCCTCAGCTGCGACGTGATTTGCTTGACGAAACTAAGACCTAGGCCTGTCCCTGGGGCAAGATGGTCTTCCTGAGAGAACGGCTTGTATAGGTCATTTTGTAGATAGTCTTGGCCAATGCCCTTTCCAGTATCGGATACAACAATGTTGACGATGGCATCGGCAGAAGACTTTCGATTCGGCTTGGATTGAGAGAGGCGCACTTTGATGCTGCCCTTTTGCGTATACTTGAGCGAATTGCCGAGCAGATTCATTACGATGCGTCGAATTGCGCCAGGCTGGGTGTAGAATCTCCAGTCGCACGCGTGGTCGATTTCGAGGAAGACAGTCACCTCCCCGAGCGCGATCTTACCGTTCGATCCAAGCTCTTCCATAGCCTGCATGGCGTCGAGACGGCGCATCGCTGTCCAGTCTGAAGAGTGCGCAGAGGTTTTGTGCTTGGCAAGTTGCAGGGCCATGTGCATGAAGTTGAAGCCCGCATAGACGCCATCCATGACCTCTTCGACAATACCATCGAGCCGAATGTGTTTGTAGAGACTCAGCATTCCATCTTCAACCGATCGCGCAGTGCTTGGTCGTAACCCTCTAGGCTCCGACGTTTGTCCTCCCGATTTCCTAGCCTGAATGAATCTATTCACTTTGGAATAGTCGAGAAGGTGATCCACCGTGTCTACGAGCGTACGGCAACAGATTTCGATGGTATGGGCAATATTGCCCTGGAAGACGGTGAGCTCGGTGTCACGGAGCAGCTCGATGCCGAGAACAGCACCATGTAGAGGTGAGCGTAATTCGTGGGAGAGGGAGCTCAAGGCATCCGATTTGGCCTGGTTCGAGGCAAACGTTTTCAGGCGGAGCGTTTCCGCAATGGCTAGGATACTAACGGCCCTGAGGAAATTCAACTCTCCGCCCACAGTGAAAATTCTAGTCGGCGTCAAGGTATAGACAAAGCCTCCAGCGCACCATCGTTGTTTTCTGGGGTCCCAGACGGGGACAAAAGCAACGCTTCTGGCCCGTGGAAACACTTCTTGGATGATTCGTCCTTCGTTGTGACGCGCCCAAGGTCGTCTCTGGCGCTTAGACTGAGAGGCGTCATCTTGAGGTTGCTGAGGTAGCTCGGCCTGGAGGGGTGAGGTAGGATCTTGGGCAGGATCTGTCAACCAGCCGTCATCGTCGGACGAGTCGCTCGACTGCAGCTCTCCGTTGATGCCAAAGTTGAAAATGTGGCCCTTTGGATACCGCTCAAGGAGCTTTGCGAGGAATTTCTGCGGCATGTTGATTCTTTCTAGCGAGCCATCCTCGAATTTCATGCGACGGCTTTCCGTTGTCGAATATCCCAGCACCTGGCAGGTTGTCCACTTCTTAGCCTCAGGCTCAGTGGAAGTACCATTAGTAGCACGAGCATTGGCATCAGCATCACCGAGCTGAGTGTCTACACTTTCGTCGTCCTCGTAGTCGCTCCCACTGTCGTCATCGTCATCACCGCTGCTGCTCTCATTATCTCGGGACAAGGGGTTGGCTGAGGCGCGGCTCTTTCGTGACTCTCCAGAACGACCGCCATATTCACCAAACGACCCTTGAGATGAGTCTAGGAACAGACACCCGTCTGTCTCAAGAGACTCGCGGATTATATGTGCAGCCTCATAAAATGTATCAACCATTGGGTTAGGACCAGGAACAAAACTATCAGCCCATTTTGTCTCCACTGTGGGCTTTCCTAGGCGATCCTTCTTGGGACTTGGGTCGAGCTGCTCGCCATCTGGCGAAAGAGACCGTTCAGAATTGGGAGTTGAGTGAGCAGTCGCTTCGGAGACAGGCTGTTTATTGGGATTTTCACTGTCTCCCATGAGCGCTTGCCGGGCCAAGAATAACGCATCCTGGGTTTCTGTAAAGGTCTCTCTGCCAAGAGCGGGAGCCCAAGATGACTCTGTGGCTTTGCCTTCAACAAAGAAGCCGAGGCCTCGAATCATGCGCTCGCTGCGCCGGTAGGTTACTTTTGAAAAATTGGCCTCAAAATGTTCCATGATGGCCATGGAGAGTCTGCGCATCAGGTTCGAAAAATGGTCGCTCCATCTGCAATTTGGTACGGGACTCACGACACAGAGAGCGCCAATGTTGATGCCTCTCTGAGTCCGAATGGGCACGGAGGCATAGAAACGCTGGTCTCCTCCAGGCTGGCAATACGGCTTCGACTTGAAACGAGGATCAGTCGTCAGGTCATTGACCACAAGAACTGGTAGTTGATCACTCTCATTATCGCAATGATCAAACTGGGCTGGGTCCTTTTCGAGAAGGGTTGCATTTCCACGCGTTTTGTCAACACGGTCAGACTCTAAAAGAGTATACTCGCACGTGCTGTGGGCGCGAGGAATGGCGGTGCCACACATCCAGAGGCCCAAGTCAATATTATCTGACACAATGGGAAGCGTTCTAGTAGCTTCAGCGACATAATACTGATGCTCCACGTCAAAGAGCGAAATAAAGGCTCTCTCTGTGCCTGTTTGAAATACAGCCAACTGGGCAAGGCCCGTCAAGACCAAGTCTTGCGAGGGCGTCAGCTCAGAGCTTGGCAAAGGGATGCCACTGCTGTTCACTTTGCTTGTGGACAAGAGAGTTGGATCATATCTATTACCAGACATTTTGTTAGCAGGTTTCCCTCCCTAGCCCAGTTATCAAGTTGATGAAGGCTTTGTCAACAGATTTTCAACACCTGTCTCTTGAGCAAGGGGGGAGAGAAGGGGGGAGGGGGAAAGAGGGAGAAAAAAAGAAGGACTTCTCGTGTCAAACTGACTTGAAGGTTTCGCGCTGGCGCGTTGCTTCGGACACAGCCCGGTAAGGCGGCAAGGGACGCCCATCCATTGTTTGGCGCTGCGCCTATCCGACGTGCCAATGGCGTTGTGCGGGAGAAAAGAGGAAAAGGCAAGGGTTTTTTTCTCGAGGTCGTACAGGTTCCGCTCTGAGGGTAGAAAGTGGTCGAATGAGGACGCGCAGCCAAGCACTGCTCACGAGCCCCAACGCACACCGAAAAGCTGCAAATGCAAATGGTCCTGCAAATAGTGCCGCACTGCTACGTCGAGGTCGGGATTCACCACAGAGGACAAAATCAAAGACGATGATCTTTGACAGTGCCCGACCTGGACGGCGCCGCCTATGAGATGAAGACAGAGGATGCAGGATGGGAGGGTGGAAGGTGAGAGATGGAAATGGGAAATGGAGGTTGATAGAGAAAGGTTGTTGTTAGAGGAAAGGTTGAAAAGTGAAACGCTGAGATGTGAGGTGAAGATGCGAGAAAGTGCAGGATAGAAGGGCCAGGGTCAGGCGAGGTTGAAGGATGAACTCAGGCCAGTTGCAAGGGGATCAGCCGCTGTACGTGGTCCCGCAAATCCGGGCGGAGAGTAGCCTCAGTCACTCAAGCTCGCTCTACAGTAGTGCCTGTAGGAGTAGGACAGGCCTAGGATCGATAGACTACAGCGTCCTGAGCAGGGGGCGAGAAAATAAGGTCAAGTAAGGGAGAAACTGGAACATTGGAAATCAAATGGCCGGGCTTCTAGCGGCCGCAATGCTAATAGAGCCCTCATAGCCGCTACGGCAGCTACGGCTGCTACGGCTGGAGTGAAATTCGCTCGGCCGAAGCCATTATCGTGGCGTTGATGCCTTAGTCAAGCATGCCACTATCATGGGGAGTGGATGCTGTTTTAGGCCTTTGGGGGGGGACCCTGAAAAAAAAGGACCAGCCGAGAACCAAAAAAAAAAAAAAGTAGAAAAAATCTAACAACAGCAGAGGACCCTGAACAAGGCTGTAGTGGAGAGAGAGACCCTTGGACCTGGGCTCATGACAGGGCATCAGCGTCGAATCAGGAGTCCACCCGTGCTGGTGAGACCTAAAGTGCGGAGACGGTAACTGCTAGCGAATGCCATCACGAATAGTCATGCTCGTACGAAGTACGAAGTACAAGAGTCCAAGAGAGAGAAGTCGGTTTGGTGAGTTGCCAGTCGTACTGCTGGGAGCATGACACACCCCCTCGCATGCAGTTCAATTTCGCTTTGGACAGCTAAGACAGACAGTAGTGCGTGGAGCGCCGGCCTTTATTGGCTAGTTGCTGAAGCCATCAGGTATCGGTGTAAGTTGTCAGTGGCATCAATGCAAGGCGACCTATCACGGCGCATTCAGCCGCTCCAGAACAAATAAATCAAAAATGACCGTGGGACACGAGAGCTGTACCTGTACCTCGTACCTGCGAGCCTTTTGTCCATCACAACTCCTGTGGGGAGGGGAACACAGAGCTGCTGGTACTGGTACTTATCAAGAGTTGATAAAGGCCGCGCCAGCCGCAGCAAATGCCGAGCCAGTCACCTGCGGGCGCCAAAGAGTCTCTGAGGTCTCGACCCGAGACAAAGGTCTGCCCAGATGCCGGGTGGGATCCGGACGACCAGTCCCTTGTCCATCAGACTTGGATGTACATGCTCTCGGGACTGACCCGATATTCGGAGAGCTGACAGGGTAGTGGTACTTGTAGGAGCAGCAGCAAAAGAGGCACTAGCATATGCAAGGGGAGATGTGACTTGCTCGTACGAAGCACACGTCGCCTTTTTTGGTGTTTTTCTTTTTGCTTCTAGGCCGGCCTTTAAGTATGCGACACGACGCTGAGAGCAGCTGGGATATAAATGACCCTCCCATACCGTGAGCTCCGCTGTATGCATGTTTTATTGGCATGTGAAACCTTTTTTGGCATCAGCTGATGCATGTACTAGTAATATCGCGTGTTTGCATGAGGCAGTGGAGTAAGATCTCAATAGTAATCTGAGAGCATCTACGGAGTACGGATTATGGAGCACTGTAGGGCCCAATATAGCACTGCACAGGTGAGGTAAGATATCGAACAGGCACTATAGTCCTCCGTACTTACAGGGCACATAATCGTAGAATCATTTTGTGCGGCTTCCCAGGGCTGTTATCTGATACCAGATTTGTTATTGAGGTGGCACCTGCCATGCCATGTTTCCTTTATCCCGTGACCAAGGAGCACAAACAGAATTTCAGAAATCAAAAATCAAAAATCAAGACTCCCTCTGTTGTCAAAATCTTTCAAACCCTCTCTGCACCAATCTCACCAATCCATCACAAGTTCACTAACTCATTGCATCTGATCCACTCACCCCAACTCAGAACGCAAGGGAGGACGAGATACAACAACTAAAATCAACTAAAAGCAAGCATCTCTAAGCGCTCGGCTCCGCCCCGCCACATCCGCCCCTCTCTACGACCTACCGTCGATCTCACTAGTCTTGTCCACTTGGAGATATGGAGCACACGTACTACTATGCGTACGGCTACTACTCGTTCTACTACTATGACAGCTCTTCCAACGACTCCGCCTACTGCAACTTCTCTGACTGTGACGGTGACCACGGCGATGGTGAACACTGTGAATATTGTGATTATCACAACTGTTGTTACTGCTACGAGTGCTACGACAACTCCTACAGCTACGGCTATTATGAAGGGGAAGATTGTTACGAGTTCTACTACAACTACTTCTACAATTATTACTTCAATTACTACTACGAGTACTATTGCAATCACTACGCTGAACGAGCAAGCAGGCCATCTCGGTCCAGCGACAGAGATTACTAACCGCTACCGCCCATTCACGCGGCAATCCCGAGGTCTGGACGACCCAGAGTTTGCACAGAGAAACTGCTTCCTTTTTCTCAGCTTTCCTTTAGGGCAGTGTGTCTCAACTCGGGCTTCCACAATTCGTCCAGCCCTCTCCCCCTCCCGCTCCCGTGGCAAATTTCTAACCCGGAAAGACAAAGCGCGGCTGGGGTTTCACACTAACGGACGGCAGAACGCCTTACACAAACATGGAGAATGTCGGGAGACCGCAGGAAGAGCACGGGGTAAGTTTCTAATATTAGCTGTCGTATACGGGTATAGACTCCTCTCTGTACGGAAGTGCCACAAGAATCCCCCCCAGCCCATGTAAGGAGAGGAAAAGAGAAAGACCCGAAAAAGAAAAGCTATGCTAACTCATTGCACAAGTGTGCCAGCTTGCCCTTGCAGGAACAGAGAGAGAGAACGCTACTTGTCCCACTCTGCATTACTCAGTGGTATGCACCGTGTGCTATTGGGCTCAATCCGACCATGTCAGCAAAGTTAACAATGGTGTATTGCTGCTGAAGCACTTCCAGCTTCTCACGCAAGTAATCTCGCTGCTCTTTCTCCGCCCTCTCAAAACTAAACAAAAACTTGACCAAAAAAGCAAAATCTTCTACCCGGCTCCTCACGTCCTCTTGGGTCTGGCCATAGCCCAGCGGCAGCGCCAGCACGTCCGCCACGGTGCTCGTGATTTCAAAGATTTTCTGCAAAAGCCCAATTCCGTGTGTGACAATGGTGGAGACATTTTCGAGCTGGCTTACCAGGTTCCGCAGCTGTACAGAGAGCCGGTGCGCTGGGAAGTGAATGGACAAGCCTTCGTGGATATTCTGTGGCGGCGCCGAGCGAAGAAAGCCGTGCGTAAGTCCAAACTGCCAGAGCAAGGTGCGCATCCAGAGCCTGGTCACAAACAGATCGACGTGCTGCAGCTCCGTGAACGACCCTCGGCCGCTATCAACCAGCGCCTGTTCAGCCTCCGAAGCGCCGACTTCATCTTGATCCAGCTGGGCCTGCTTGCTCTCGATCCATTGCAGCGACACGCCCGGAACAGGCTGCACCGGGTTCTGCTGCGCATTCCAGTACAGCAAAAAGGGCCCGTCCATGATTTGAAACAGGCGGATGAGGCGGTTGAATCCGACATCGATGTGTGCCGGAATCGACGTGTCTCGCACTGGTAGGCCCGTAGGCAGAGGCGTCATGATACATGGAAACCCAGAGAGGATGGTCAGAAAGCGCTCATGGATAAATACTTCCCAGTACACACGTTGGAACTTCGGTACATCACGGGGTTCAAGGGGTACTGCGTTGTGCGAGCACTGCTGGACGTGAATCATCTGCACCATTGTCATGGCCTCACGTAGCGTGGCGAAGCAGCGGTCGAAGCGATTGAACGCCATCATGGACACCTCGAGGAAGATGCAAGTCATGATGCGCTTAAATGTAGTCCGCAACTCCGTCAGCCTCCCGTTCTTCACATCCATCATCGAATCTGCTTGTCTATACGCACTTAGACTGAGTCGTATCAACTCCGTCATTCTGGCCCCCGTCTCACCCTGTACCGTGGGAGTCGTGAGATTGATTGTCACCGCCCCCGCTGCGTACACAAACGCGGCATCATCAAGGTTGACATGCATGTTGTCAATTGCCTGGCGAACTTCATAGCTCGTGATGATTGGGCTAACCGGATACACTTGTTCTTCATATTTGGGCAGCATGCCGATAAAGAAACCTGCAGTAAAAGTACGATTGTCCAATGCAGGCTCAGTACCAGTTCCAACACCAAAACCAAAACCAAAACCAACACCAATGCTGGCAGGAGGTGATCCATCTTGATCCGGATTCACTATCCCGGCGATAGATGTGACCGCTGGACCCGGCGGCCTCTCGGGATACTCAGACGGGGAAGTATTACCATGGCTCGCTGCCGCTATGTTTGATTTGTTGCGGAGCTGTGTAACCAAGCGGTTGCGAACACTTGGCTTGCGTTTGGTAGATGGCGAGTAGATGCATCCAAGGCCCAGATGTGAGCATTGAGAACAAGGCTGGGTGCTATTGCATTTCACCTTGCGCACCCTGCATCCATCGCATGCTTGTGCCGCTCTGTTACTCATGGATGATGCGGCATGGGATTTGAAATCGGGGCCTTTAGCTCATGGCGGCACTAATATGAGCCTAAGACTAACGAATGGACCCAACAGCCAGCCAGATGCAAGTAAGAGAAAAAACAAAACCAAAAAAAAAGACACACCTTTGACCCCCGCCGGAGATCTCGTTGCAAGAAGAAAGATGGACTACGGGATGGAGTATGGGGACGGATTGTGATCCCGACGCACACACACGCACACAACGGCAGTCAGATCAAGGGAAGGGCGATGCGGAAGGGCAACAAGGACGATCAGAAGAATCCCAAACCAAGATTTGTCGGTCTGTCCCCCACCGGCTGTACCGTATGTATTGTGTGTTTTGGCGGAGAAGAAGGTGGGGGAGGCGAGAAACGGGCATGGTTCGCGGGTTTATGGATTTCTCAACATTTGCCTGAGAACGTGGCTTTTCGCCCCCACATGCTGGATCCTTCGGTTCCCATGGCTGGCTGACTTCTAATGGACTTTTTCAGGCGCGCATTTCTTATTTCTTATGTACAATACTACTACTAATCATTGAGTCTTTCCTAATTGAAACATCAGTCACGTATAAATCCAGGAGTGGAACTTGAGCATATTTGTCAATCTTATTTCCTAGGTAAATTACGAGGTGAGAAGCATGCGGTGAATTGACAATTTACCCTTTGTGGTGCTGGTAGGCCGCTGCGGAGCTCGATCACGAGTACAAGTGCTCAATACGGCAGGCAAGGAATCAAGCTGAGCCGTATATACGGAGTACTGCTATTACAAATGGCTCATTTGGCTATTTCATTACGGATAAAAGATATGCAGGCAAAATAGCACAAATCTGGCACACCAACACACAAAAGACATTGAATTCATGGGTCATAACAATAACATTCTCTTTGACAGTTGTCCTGGTCGATTGTTTTTGCTCCCTAGACGACTCACGTCGTGCTCGCAACTCGTTCAATCTCCACCTTGGAACCTCCGCTCTTCCTAATCGAAATAGACTCAAAACCAGCATCGATCCTCTCCACAGCTGTGGAAGCAAACTTGCGTGCGCTCACTCGCTGCTCAAACAAGGTGTCTAATTCTCCGTACGTCCTGCCCTTGGGCTCCGGAAGGCGGAAAAAGGTCCATGTAGCGCAGCACAGTGCAGTGCCGGCCCAAAAGAAGCCCGTCTTGGCACCCCAGCCCCATGCAGAGGGGTTGAGCATGCGCGGGGTCAGGATGTTGGCGATGATGCTGGCGATGTTGTACATGTTCCGAGCCAGCACGACGGACTTGGTTCGCAGCCGAGTGGACGTGAGCTCAGCTACTAAGGAATAACAGATTGGGCCAACTGTGGCGTCGTAAATAAAAGTATAGATGAGGAGCAAAGAGCCTATGCCCCATTGAGCGCTCCCGTTGGAAGAGCCAGCAAACGACGCGCAGCCGATGGTGAAGAGAATGACACACGCGCAAACCTGACCGGTGAAGAAGAGGGTTCGACGGCCAAACCAAGTCATCAAAAACCAGGAGAGAGTAGTGCCAACAATGCCAATGCCGTACTGGCCGAGAGACATGCTGAAAGAGCTGCTGACAGCCAATCCGGCTTGCTGGTAAAAATACGTCGAGTATCCCATAAAGTTGGAACCAGACAGAGTCTGGCCCATCCAGACCATGCAGACAATTTCAGTGCGGCGAGCATTGACTCCCTTGAAAAGGTCCCAATAAGATGTGCCGGCAGTTATCTCCCTCTCCATCTCGTTGGTGTGAATCATCATCGATATAGCCTCGTCAATGTTAAAGTCGCCTGCCTCGGCGTTGCGGCTGGTGAGGCGAGTCAGGGAGTGTTTCGCCTCGTCTAGCTTTCCGTGGCGGACCAGCCACCAGGGAGATTCTGGAGCAAGATAGATACCGATGATCAGGGGCACCGGCCACATCCATTGCAGCGCAAACGGGATCTTGTAACCCCACTCGTCGGTCCTGGAGACCATGGCACGAAGCACGCCAGACGCGATGAACTGGCCAAAGACCCAGCAGAGATTGTTATAGGTCGTCAGGTAGGCTCGAAGGTGGGTAGGGCAGACTTCTGAGGCGTATGTGGTAGTCAGCGTCTGGAAGATACCCCAAGGGATACCAGCAAGGATCTCTCCAGCAAGCAACTGAGGCAGCGATTGGGAAAAGAAGATGATAAAGATGAATCCCGTGATTGCAACCAGGGCACCCATCAAGGTCTTGCGGTATCCAAAGCGGTCAGCAAGGACACCGTTCATGAAGAGGCCTAGGATTGAGCCGCAGAGCACTCCATTGGTGAGACCTGACTGCCATGCAGCCGTGAGTTGGTATGACCCATCGGCTTGTTGGATTCCGAATTTGCGTTGGAAAGGCGGGTAAGCGAAGAGAGAGCGGAGGAGAGCAGTGTCGAAGCCATCCATGATGATGCAAGTCGAGATGAAGATGGACCACAAACAGGCTTTCCAATACAGTCTGAAGGACTTGGCAAAGCCCATGTTGTGCTCATTCTCGGTAGCCGCCGCGGCCTCTTGCACAGTCGAGATGTCGACTTTGCTGGGCACGGGTACCGAGACATGGTGTGGCTCTATGTCTTCATTCCCTGCCATCTTGATTATTATGTCGAGTCACAAGGAGAAGAAAAAATAAGACAAGTTTGAGACCTGGAGTGAAGCGTATAGACACTCAAGTCATGAACACCTCAGAGGTTATGGGATGGAGAGGAGGGAAGGGAGAGGAAGAGAAAGAGAAGTCTAAAGTGGTAGTTGATGGAGCCTTATATACACGATTGTAAGATGTCGTGGGCAAGTCTGGTCAAAGAAGATTTTGTACAACCATGCAACATTGGAAATGGTGAAGAATCCTGGCTACTGACGGGAAGACATTGGAAAGTCAATGGTTTGCCAGCCATGGCGTGGGAGTTGGGCGGATAATATGGTTCAATTTAGCTCAGGTCAAACTAGCGCGCCACTGGTAGCTAGTCAGACGCCTCCACGCATCTTCACCTCCGCCAAACTTGCCGTTCTGAAAACGATCCGAGGGCTGTTGGTTGTCTAGTTCCGTCCGGGGTAAACGTGGAGGGAGTATTGGGAGTCCACAGTCTTTGTGGGGTAGTGATTGCGGTTCTTCGGCATCAGAATTGGTCCAGTCTAGACTGATATGTCGGACCGAGATATGGAAGCTGTGACAGTGTTCTTAAGCCTTGAGTGTGAATGAGAAGAATGACTACATGGATTGACCAAGATGATACTAATTTTGATACCAGAGGTATATTTGGTTTATACTACTGAATTTCTTTCTGTTATACACGGGAATATGCCCGCTGATGTGCTAGCGATACTGCCCACGACTGTTCTTGGATCTGCATGCTACAAGGTGCCCAGGATTCTGACCAAGGTTCAAAATAGGAAAGATATCAATATTTCACGTTGGATTTTGCGTGACATGATGTAAAACAAAGCCGAAGGTGGGCTGACCGGCAACTCTGAGTCCCTGCTAGCCAACTACCCCATGGGGACTCCACGAATTGCTGGAGCAGGGGTACTGGTTGGCAGCCGCCGTGATCAAGGGAGACTGGTCACAGAAATGTAACCTGTATCCTAAAAAAGATGCCGGGCCGACATATTCGATTTGGGTCATGGCAGGTGACTTGATTATTGAGTGCCAAGACGAAACTACTCTTCAGCTAAACCAGCTATTAGCTCAAGAATCGGGTTTCTCAGAAAAGCCATCCTGGGGAGTCTTATCCAAGCTCAGGTATACCAAGCAGAACGCCACCTTGCCTGGATCCCAAGCTGTTTAATGATAGTCTTAGACCTTTAGCATCGGATCCACACACTCAAAGGTGTGCGTTAGGCACGAAGGGACGAATATGTCAACGCATCAACGGCACGCGGAGGGAATTGTCACTGCTTACCGGGCCATAGTATCGCTAGTGCGTTCGGGAATGGAGAAAAAACTAACCAAGGACCTACAAACCGCTGGAGAAACAGGTCAAGTGTCTGAGGGGCTCAAGAATTGTATTCAAAAAGGGCATAGCATCGGGCCGACGATGGTCCAATAGGCTTTTACTTTTCTTCGTCGGTCCGACATTGAGCTAATCATAGCTCGCACTTTTCATTCTGTTTCTTTAGGCTGCCCGCGCCTCCACCTGCTCTAAGAAATGCCCCAGTAATACGGAGGGGCTTCGGTCAACTATCGAGAATCGACATAGCAAATGCTACTCTAAAAATGATGTTTCATGGAGGTTGGATAAAAGTCAGCTGCTATCAATGGGGGCAGAAGGATATCATCTTTTGTGCTAGCCATCATTGGTATCTCGTTTCTCCGCATTCTCCATCACCAGTGGAGTTCCGAGAGGCGCAGAGTTGTAAGCGTATCGAAGACGAACTCCGCTATCGCTGGGCAATAAAAGTTCACACGGGGGATTTAAGAGAACGCCTTAGGATTTCTCAAAGCTACAATGTGAGCTGTAAAAGTTCATCTTTGTGTTGCGCTTGCATTGTTTTCTTCGCCTGAACGAAGTAGAAGTGTCCATCTCTTCTTTGCAATTTGCTCTGGAAACTGGACATAAACTTCCTCTGTTGCAATTTCTTCTTAAAGGCGACTGGGGCTAGCTAGGACTTCCGTTTCTCTCACCTTATTGATAATCCTTACATCTCTCTTTGAAGGTCTAAATCATGACTGTGCCAGGACGTCTCAAGTTGTGGTGGAAACATGCCGTCATCTACCAGATCTATCCAGCCTCATTCTGTGATTCTAACGGAGATGGCATTGGAGATCTCCCAGGAATCACATCTAAGCTGGACTACATAGCTGGTCTCGGTGTCGATGTTGTCTGGATCTGTCCCATGTACGACAGCCCTCAAGTGGACATGGGATATGACATTTCCAACTACGAGGACATTTATCCTCCCTACGGCACTCTACAGGACATGGAGACTCTCATTCACGAAGCTCATGCGCGGGGCATGAAGATCATGCTAGATCTTGTCATCAACCACACATCTGATCAACATCCTTGGTTCAAGGAATCCCGTGCCAGTAAAGACAGCTCCAAGCGAGACTGGTTTATCTGGAGGCCAGCCAAGTATTCTCCCACTGGCCAACGACTCCCTCCAAATAACTGGCGCTGTAAGTTTGGCGGCGGCAGCGTCTGGGAGTGGGATGAAGGATCGGGCGAGTACTATCTTCACTTGTTTGCCAAAGAGCAGCCGGATTTGAATTGGGAGAATCCCGCCACTCGCAAAGCCTTGTATGCTTCGGCTATGGAATTTTGGCTTGAGCGCGGTGTTGATGGCTTTCGCATCGATACTGTGAACATGTACAGCAAGCCACCTGGACTTCCTGACGCACCGGAGCTGGATCCTGGAGCTCCTTATCAAGTGGCTGACATGCTGTACTGCAATGGTCCCAGAATGCACGAATTTCTTAGTGAAATGAACCAGATTCTGGCCAAATATGGCGCCATCACAGTCGGCGAGCTTCCATCAACGCCTGACATGTCCCGCGTCCTCCAATACGTGAGTGCCGAGGCCAAGCAGTTGGATATGGTTTTCCAATTTGATGTTGTAAATGTTGGATTTAATCGTCCACTGAGATACGACGCGAAGCCCAAGGACTGGCAGCTGCCCGAGTTCAAAGAAGCCATTGCTCGAACTCAAAATCTCATTAAAGGCACAGATGCGTGGACGACAGTCTTTCTGGAGAACCATGACCAGGCGCGGTCAATTACACGTTTCGCTGATGACAGCCCTCAGTATCGTGTTGCAAGCGGCAAGATGCTGGCATTGCTGCAAGCGTCTCTAAGCGGCACGCAATTTATATACCAAGGCCAGGAGATTGGATCTATCAATGTCCCAGAGGAAGGCTATCCGCTTGAGAATTATATTGATGTCAGCAGCTGCCTATACCTTGATTTCATTCGCGAGCACCGCAATGGCCAAGGTATGGACAAGGCGCTTACTTCCCTAGCACACTTCGCGCGGGATCACCCTCGTGTACCAATGGTGTGGAATGGGAAGGCCAAGTACGGAGGCTTCTCTGAAGAGGCGGAGGAATCTGGCAAAGACGTCAAAGAGCCTTGGATGAAGCCTCATCCCCTAGCTGGCCAAATCGATGTTGCTTCGCAGCTTGACGATCCGCACAGTGTCCTGGCATATTGGCGAAAAGCAGTGCGCTTTCGAAAGGAATATGCGGATTTACTTGTATATGGTGATTACCGCGGTTTACGGGATGAAGACAAGAGTGTCTATACATTTATAAAAGAGCCGCCGTCTAATGGATCGGCCAAGGCTGTGGTAGTGCTCAACTTTACTGGCGAGGAGAAGAAATGGGAGAAGCCCACGGCTGAGGAGCTGGAAATTGAAGAGGGCGCCGACGTCAAGTTTGTGCCAATCATGTCTTCGTACGATGGCAAAATCAGCGAGGGAGCCTTGAGTCCGTATGAGGGGAGGGTTTATTTAGTAACTTGGTGAAGAGTATTGATATTATGAAATTATATTCTTGAAACCAACATTGAGTTAGGAATGTGTAAGTCAGTCATCACTGTGGAGTAATAATACAGAGCACTGGATCCTGTCTCTGCTCTGTGAAAGCCGATAATCGGAATGGAATATCAATTTGCCGCTCAAGTGAGAGGGTGCGTGATTTTTTGCTTTTGCTCAGCCGTGATAAGTTAGGATATTCCCACAACTACCATCGAATAGGCCGTGTGGCTCAATGGCAGAGCGTCTGACTACGATTTAGTATATCAGGAGGTTGCAGGTTCGACCCCTGTCTCGGTCAATTTTTTCTCTCATATTCTATGCGATGTTTTATTTTTGCCTGACAGGCGTGCTATCATTGAGTTATGATGTCTGTAAAGCAGATAACTTGTGTCGGCAAAGACTTTGCAAGTTGCCGAGATTATATTCATACCAAGCTTTTAGTGATAGACTTAGCCACATTACAACCACGCATTTAGCGCCAGCCCATTCTCTGCCACTGTCTGGAGTTTCTTTCTCTTAATGCGAAAAGACAAAGCACCGGCTTGCAGCTCCTTATGTACAACAAGTGTCTCGCAATAACGGTACGATGCGGTCGTAAAGAAGCGTTATTCAGGTGCCGGCTCGTCGGCCGTGTCTAGTCAGGGGGGAATCTCACACGAGAGGGGCCCTGCAACTACTATATCCACTGTTGCAGCTAGAATACATGTAAGCAAGCCAAACAGCAGATCCATCTAATCGGATTTTACTCCGAGGCATTCCTGTCATGGATCAGGAGAGAGGCCAGTTATTGCTGGCCTAAACATTCACCAGCTCTTCAAACATCTCATATGAGAGGTCAAAGTGCTAGAGCGATACGGGCATGGACAAAGCTGTCCCTCGTGTTGTTGTTAGTGCAAATCTGGCCCGGATCCACGACAAGAACTTGAGTTGGTCATACATCTCTGCATTAGACTTTTCGTCAACCTTGTTTTTTTAGTTTCATAGTGAAAGGGGGAACAACCAAGGGTTCACCATCTGTTAGTGGTGATGGATCCACGGCATCGTGAATACACCAAAGCAGTCTCTCACTGACCGCCTCTTGATTACTTTTGTTTTCTCGTATTTCGAGAATGTGTCAAGGGGTAAATGACGTCGTGGCCCAGAATAGACGTGGCTTAGTGAGATGCGGTTGAGAGATCGTCGTTATGCATAACAAACTAAACTGGAAGGGGCGGGTGCTTCGAGAGAATATATAAACAGGCGAGGCCACTGGCGTTTGGAAGATCCCACGAAGTTGAGTCGACAGGATACAGCAAGCAAACAAGCAAACAAATAAACAAACGAGCCTCTTTGAAACGAGAAACCACATCGTTCCAAGCAGCAGATCAATCTCTTTATCCGCCCCAACATGAAGTTCTTCGCCTCGTTTGCTGCCATCGGCCTCTTCGCCGGCATGTCCACGGCCCAAAACACCACAGTTCAGACTGCTCATGTCACTCTCCGCTCCTTGGGCGATGATCACTCTTATCCTCTTGCCGTTCCGGCCAACGGCCAGGCCACCTTCACATACAGCACGCTTCCCATCCAGCTGATTGACGCCCCCGACTTCAACGTGCTTCAGGCATGTGTGATCAACACTCCCGGCCCGAAGAACCTGAGCAGCACAATCGCGGACGATGGCGTGACACAGCAGGTCTTGATTGACCCGCCGCAGACGGTCACTAGTATTACCTGCCAGGGTACCTGCGTTGAGACTTTTGGTGAGTTGCTTTTATATAAGGGACGGTCTACGATTCGGTATGCTAAGATCTGATATGAATTAGGTGCCTGTTTTGATCCCAACGATAAGCCCCTGGGACCTTGCTGTAATGGCTTGTGCATTGCATCTCGCTGCAAGCCTTGGAACATTGGCTCACAGTCATAAATGGACGGAGTTGTATAAAGCGATTTACGTGATGAATTATACGAAATCACATTTACTGTATATGAATGAATAAAAAGGGCGAATATATTAGGCTATCTAGGTTGTCTTTGAGCGCAGAGAAGGCATATAGGATTATGACTCGAATGTCATGTGAAAATGAGAACCATGGTGAAATCAGGACATAGAACGACGCAGAAAGCGAATGAAAAAAAAAGCTGTTACAGCAAAAACAAGCAAAAAAAGAAGATTGTTCTTGCGTGACACCTGAGGGATTCGAACCCTCGCCTATTACTAGACCGCGAATAGATGGTTTGAACAAAGAGTCCAAACGAGACCTGAACACGGCGCCTTAGACCACTCGGCCAAAGTGCCTTGAGCAATGCATGAGCAAGTCTGCAGTTGTTGAGGCTCAAGGACGACAAGAAGTGGTGGTGAGTGTAGGAGGTGACATTTTCGCATTGCTAGAAGCAAAGAGTTGGGAACGTATTGGATGTGTTGAAATATGTGGTGTCGTATTCACGAAATGCAAGCAGCGAATTCATCGTCATAATGAAAGGAGAATTACGGAGGCGTATACATATATAATCTGGTGAGAGAGGAAGCATCTTAAAAATGTGCCGTCATAATCCAACTCCACGATATCCACGATCCTCGTCTACCACTTTCTCTAGCGCCGTAAACTTGCTGTCGATTCGTACCAACATACACTTGAATAAAATCGATCATTCTGAAAAGAAAAGAAAACAGAAACAGAAACAGAAAAAGAAAATAAATAAAGCAGAGAGTCCATTTGTACGCTTCGCCAACAAAAGAAACCAAGCCGTCATCGTCGTTGTCATCATCATTGTCGTATCTAGAAAGAAAAGGAGAAAGGAGTCAATACTCGTCGTCCATGTCCCATAATTCGTGATTAGCGCCTCTTTTTGTCTTTGCCAGACAGTCCATCGGCCAGAGCAGCAGTTATAGCGACAGTAGCCACCTTTGCTCCCTTTGCACCCAGCCAAGGGCCTGCCTCCTTGCGATTCTGCATGATGGCTTGCGCGCCGGCAGCCAAAGCTGTCTTTGCTCCAGCCTGGATCATGGGATTCTTCCACCATGCAGTGTTGTTGGCGCCTTTTGATTTGGAGCCCGAGCTTGAGACAGCGGGCATGGTGCTCCGACGTTTTAGTGACGAGCGGCCACCAGAAGCTGGTGCGCGATCGCGATCGCGATCATGGTCCCGGTCTCGGTCTCGGTCCCGGCCCTGGTCACGACTTCGGCCGTGGCCGGCATCTGTCTCTCGAGGCTGCGAGCGATGTCGTCGATGTCGACTATCTTTCCCGTCATCGCTGACGGGAGCTGGGGCGCCGCGAGAGCGAGACGATTGCTGCGGTGGTGGTGAGGCTCCACGAGACCGACGAGAGGAGCGAGGGTCAACGGACGTGGGTGTCGGGTAGCCTCGTGAAGAACGAGGTTTGGGATCTAGGGAAACATTTCGAGAGCGTTGAGGGTATTCTGGAGATGGCTCACGGCGTGAGGACTTATGACGCCGCTCACGTGGCTCTGATGGATAGTCCCGTGAGCGTCGGTCAGCATCTCGGTAGCGCGAGTCTCGTTGCGAGTCTCTCGGTGTATCTCTCTGCGAGCCCCTCTGAGATTCCCTCGGTGAATCTCTCGGCGGATAGGCATCGCGGTCACGATTGGACGAGCGATGGTCTCGCTGAGGTGGAGGAGATGGTGCCGAAAATGGTGGTGGGCTGGGATACCGACGATTGCGAGAAGACTTCGAGTCGTTATAGCCCGGCGAAGGCTCACGACGGCTGCTGCGCCTGGGTTTGTAGTCGTCGTTGGGAGGGTAAGCAGGAGATCGAGGTCGGCGGCTCTTTTCAGATCTGGGCCGACGAGATGACGATGGAGGATCTTGAGAGTTTGAATCGAAAGTCTCGTTTGGATTATAATAGGACTGATTGAGACCTTGCGGTTGCTCAGGCTCTGAGCGCCTCGACGAGGGGAAGAGGGGCATGATTGCTGTGTCGTGTCGTATCTGCAGGAGAAAGAAATTGATGGCAGATGCTTGCTTGGCAGTCAAAAGGAAGTGTCGAAAAATTAACGAACGACTGACATGATAAAATAAAAGGAGGAGGTGTCGTAAAAATGAGAACCGCGTTGACGGAATATCAGGTTTATGTACAAGGTGAGATGGATGAGGTATAAGATCGATAGCCATTGGACAGGCCCCGCTGACGCCTAGAGGGGCATCTGCAGGTCAGTCAGGAGGGGCGGCCTCTCGGCGGGCCTGCTACGGGGTCTTACGGCTGGGGTCTTACGGGCGATATACAGCGATCCTCGCATTGGCTTACAGCGCCCGGGCGTCTATCTTACAGCGATCATGGCGGCATCGCAGCGATCCGGAGGCGTTAGAGCGCTACAGGGTTCCAGCGGTCTCCTGACGTCACCCGAGCCAATAGGCGACTCCGGCCGGGCGCCTGATGGAGGAATTTTGGTTCGGAAAGTCGCCTGACGTCAAAGAAATACATCAAGTGGCGGTGCAAAAGAGTCGATAATCAGCGGCCAACTTGGAGAATGAAAGTCTTTTTAAAAAGTCTTTAAATTGTGCAGGGATTTGCAGGTGGTGGTGGGTTGTTGGGGTTGGGATCATCAGGGCTTGCAAGCAGACGGGCTCAGTCATGCCGATGAAGATGCTGTTAAACGAGTACCTACATGTACTTATTGATGCCATGGCAGAAGAGTACCTATTTTCCGTTTCATTGTTGGTTGGGTTGGTGAGGGAAATATAAGAGGCGCCGCTGCTGCCTGCTTGTGTACATTACATTGTCATCTACTAACACTAAAGCGAGCAAAGATTCATTACAGGCAGCACGCGAGAGACTCACGTGGAACCGTAAAAGACGTTGGTCCATCCAACAGACACAATGAGCTGACTGTTTGGCTGTGTACCATCCCTCAAAGGGGATCTTCAGGAGCCGCCGAGCCGCGGAAGAAAATCCCACGGAGCTTTGCTGAATTCTCGGTGCGGGATTGCGGGAATACTCAACAAGTGTGTGTGTGAGAGAGTGTGTCCGGCTAGCTGAAGATCCTCGTCCAGCCATGCCGCGACCTTCGCACCGCCACCCGCAATCCGCGATCCGAGCCGTTTTTTCGGGGCGATGCTTTGGTGGAAGAGCAACAATGCTGTTGGACGTCCACTAGAAATGGAAGAAAGAGAGCTGAACTAGTAGTACAACTCCTGCTAAGCCACTCCACTCGGTAGTGCAAAAGAATATACGAAGTAGCATCAACGAAATAGTGGAAGGAATATTACATATCGCCGGTCTGCCTCCGATGTGTCCTCCATTTGCCTCAGCGCCCCCAATCTTTCATTGAAAATGTTGCACATCACTGCTATTACCGGCATTTTCTTTCTTTCAAATGCTTGGATGTCACCGGCAGTTCTCATTGAGGTGTGGCGAGGGGGAGCAGTGCGGATACTGTGGCAGCTACCCGGTATTTTCTTGATATTCTACGCCATGTTTCACAACGCATGCACACTATTACGTCGCTTTTCATTTTTCCAAAATTGCCAATGGCTCAATTGAACAGCTTGAAAAATCTTGGTTGACCAAGGAGAGCATTACTATTAGGTTGATCACTCAAGCTGTTACTCTATCCACGCGTAAACACCGTCATTTATAAACAGGCTTCTGAGGGAATTGCAGAATAATGTCTGGGCGCATCAGTGATTCAAATTCATCATGGAGGGAGTATGTGCATCAATTACATAAATGCTATGTAAGACGACGCTTGAATCAAATGCAAAGAATCATATACACATGCATGTGTGCAATCAAGCTATCAAAGGATACTGTATAAGACATGAGAGAGTCATCGCCACATACATCAGCTCAAACGGAAAGGGTCCTCGCAAACGTCACATTGCGACTGTATTTGTATGGGCCACACACACTTGAGCTATGGGCAAGGGCTCAAAAGCCTTGTCAAGGCATCCTTGTCATCGATTGATATGATGCGGGCCCGGCTGCCGCTAGGTCCCGATGCTCCGTTTGAAGCCGGTGAATGCCGGAGATTTAATTTCAGTATGAGCCCGACTACTTGGTCAACCTTGTAGGTCGCCTTTTCATCGTTCGTACGTGTACAAAATAGGTAGGTAGTGTACATGATTATTGACGGCGGTAGTCCAATGCAGGCGTGAGGCTCGGCAAAGGTACATGTATCAGACATATCAGCTCATATTGGCGGGCAATCCCAAGGCACTTTCTACCTGGTACCTGACAATGAATGCAATAATAATACCTTCAAATGCCGTCAACTCCATACATTTATGTCATTAATCTTCATGTCACTTCTTCGCCTCGTACGCCGGGTAATCTGTAAACCCGATGGTCGGATCCTCAAAGGGCCCGTAGAAGCGACTCCGGTCGTATTTGTCCAGCGGCAGGCCATTCCGCAGTCTCTCCACCAGATCCGGATTGCTAATAAAATATCTCCCATACAGCAGAGCATCATATTTTCCACTCTCCACAACCCCCCACGAGTTCGTCTGGTCGAAGCCACCGGCGGAGAAGAACGGCGTATCTCCCCAGATCTCGCGGAACAAGGACAAGTCGACCTCCGGAAGGCCCCACGAATCGAGAAACTTTTGCTTTTCAGCCTCGGAAAAGATTTGTTCGTATCGTGGCTCAATGAAGCTCACGTACGAGAGCTTAGGGTGACTCTTCTTTAGCTCGCGGCAGAGGTGGCTCCAAGTCTCGACACGCTGCTCGCTGCGAGTCTGGTTGAAGAGGCCAAAGGGGCTCAGCCGGATAGCCAGATTGTCTTCTCCTATAGTCTTGGCCAGTTCGTCCATCAGGTCAAGCGAAAACTTGCAGCGTTTCTGTGGAGTGCCGCCATACTCGTCTGTTCGCTTGTTGATGTTGGAGCTCAGGAACTGCTCCGGCAAATAACCGTTTCCTCCGTGAACCTCTACTCCGTCAAAGCCAATCTCCATGGCCGTCTTCGCAGCCGCACAGTAACCCCGGATCGTCTGCTTGATATGGTCGACTGTCAACTCAATAGGTGGGTGATCACTCAACTTGACTGGCGTCGTTGAGTGAGGTGCAGGATAGGGGTAGCACTCGTTCGGGTCGTCCCAAGGGATGCTTGACGGTGCCACAGTCGGAGTACCTGTGATCTGCGGAAGGGTGGCGCGGCCGGGATGCCAGAGTTGTGCATAAATGAAGGCACCTTTAGCATGGACTGCGTCGACAACTTTCTTCCACTCTTTGGCTTGCTCTTCCAAGAAGAGCCCTGGAACCCCAGGTAGGCCATTGGCCTAAAAGAAATGTGGTGTCAATTCTGCTACTTCTTAGTTCTCAAGTTAGCTGGAGGAAATGACGTACTTCGAAGGAAGGTGGGATAGCTTCAGTGATGAGCAGCCCGCCATCTGTTGCTCGCTGTGCATAATATTCGGCAATAAGATCATTGGCCACCCAAACACGATTTGGATTCTCGGCAGTAGAAATCGCGCGAAGTGGCGTACCACGGTTTCTCGTCAAGGGGGCGAGGACAATCCGATGCTTGAGAGTGATTTTACCGTTTGCAATAGCCAACGGCTCGAATAACTTGGAGTCATTTCCGACTCCAATTTGGGAACCCATTTTAGCCCGGAATGTGAGCTGAAAGCTTTTGCAGTTTACTCGAAAAGGGACCAGTTAAGACGTGCAGTTGCCCCGATAAATCAACACGAGTTACGCACATGTTAGTCGACAGAATGGCTCGGGAACCAATACAAAGGAAAAGAGAGGGAAATGTTCAAAAGAAGAGCGAGCGGCCCCAGCATTCCTTACAACCCTAACAACTGTACTGTATACAACTACGGGATGACTCGATTGCATCAATGGGCCCCCCCTCCCAGACACAAAGTGGCTGCTGGGCATTGAAAAGAGCATGGATCTGAGATAAATTCGCTCTAGAGCGCTCCACTGGGCTCCATACGGATGCATCGTGAGCCAGTGCCCTTCCTGAAGTACACGATCTTGCTTCTAGTGGGCGGACGATCTTCATGACGGTGGTTTTAGACCATGTCGGTTTCTATACCGGCGTTGTGGTGCAACTCAGCCGTAAACGGGCCTCATTATGATTTATGTCATAAGACTGGGACATGTTCTGAATCTTGCACTGTGAAAATGGACTTGGCTTGGGCATCATGTAAACGGAGGGGCCCGTTGTTGCCATATGCAGTTGGTTGACCCCTGCCTGCCAGCCAACCAGACTCTATGTCTGATTTGCACGGGCCACTTTCTTCACCGTTGGCAGCCCTGCTTGGCGTTGTTTAGCAGCTCCGTTCTTATCCTAATTCGTGCTTGGTTTTGACAGATGGGCCCACAATGGTTCCGGATCCCTGGCGTGGTCCACCTTGGATGTCATGCTCATGCTGGTGCTCTAAATGTTTTACGCTCTCAAGAGGTTCCTAATGCAACATGCGGCTTGCGAAGCTAAAGATTTGGGAGAGGGAGAAGATAAGCCTCATACTATTGGTAGCTGAAATTGTTGCAAGTACATGTTGTCATCTTTTGACTTATTGGCCCTTTTTCGGGTTCAAACCGAGCCTATTACACCCGCATTGGCCTTTTATCTTGTGACTGAAGCCCCTACGATTTGGGTGCTGATTTAAACTCTCGGCAATCGCACTTTTTCCGCCGAAATCTTTTGAATCATCTTTTAAAGTTGCAGGGTCATAAATATTTGCCCGCAGTGAGCTTCCCTAGTGCTGCTCCGCCTCTAGAAGGATCGAATCTTGAGTTTGCTTACCTGCATGATGTACTGGGACCTACATTTATGTCACCCAAGAGCTAACAATCTTTCTTGTCAATATGTTTCTTGTAATACGACTCTATGCTAAGACCAGAGCTCTGGGAGGACTTTACGGCAGATGACTGTGGGCTAATTCGGATGGAAGGGGCCAGAAGCTAATTGCAGCCTTGCTTTGCCGCCACAATTTTCTATATCTCGATGGCCATCTTGTTGCTGCCGGCACCTCTTTTCACATTGCTCCAGCTGCCTCGAAGAAAGCGACTCCGCGTTACGGGACTGCTATGTACCAGAGGCTCCTCGTAATTTAACAACTCCGGCCACCCAAGCGTTAATGGCCGTGGCGAAATCACGTTGACGCTGTCATTTTGAGATGAGAATATCGACAAAAGCGCCTTTGAGATATGTGATGTTGAAGCGGGTTTGAGGTTTCACATTGGTATCCAAGTCCCTGCGAATGTCGTACACGGCCATTTAATCGGGTCGATGAGACGCTTGATCTTCTTTTCTTTTCTTTTTTAAACAACAAAAAGGTTTAACCACAGTCCTCCATTTGTCTGGAAGATCATCACTTTGTATGACAGCGTACTAGATGACATGCGGATGGAAGATGGTTCCATCCCTCTGGGGATACAGTTGTTGGAGCCCATATCATTCGACAGCACATATATCGACCGCATTTTTTGGGCTGGATTGCATCAGTCTAGTCTGCCATGCAACTCGAGAACTACGATGTCGATTCGCAGACCTCTTGAGATTGTCATTTCACGATGCCACGGACGGAACCCGTCAAAACCAGGCCCTAGTCTGGCCAAACCCACAAGGGAAGCCCTTGGGAACCCAGGCCGGCGTACCGCGTGCCTAAGAATAAGCTCGGAGGACTCAGTTTGCAGAGTCAGCATCTGGCTCAGCAACTAACAACAAGTGATTGTCTTTTTTTGCTGATTTGTATTCATGATAGAGAGCAACAATATGCATATTTGAGAATCGTATGGGTGGGTTTACAAGGACAAGCGTCGTAACAAGCTTTTGCAGGTTGACAAGGCTAGCGTTGCGCCAATTTGAGTTGCTTTGGCTTCATTGCCATGCGATGCTGTTCTATGCTAGAGCACCAAGCTGTCTAGGCATTTACGGTGCTGCGAACAATGCAATATTTTTCAAAGTTGGGCGTAGCAGCAGCAGTTTGTTACTGTTGATCATGAGACTTGCTCCACAAGAACGGGATCGTGCGAATACGGCAGACGGGTAAGGCAAAGAGCTTCCGTCTTTGGAGATTGAATGGGAAAAGGCAGGGTGGCAGGGAAATTGATGTGCGCAACAGTACAAGTGTGTCAGTTGGAATACATCTTGCACCATCAACATGCGAGGCACGTGAGAATCCAATAATGCATGCGTGCACCATGCCGTGTTACCATACCAATATTACCTGGTTGGGGGGACGCTTGGCAGTCGGCATTGTTATTTAACAATGAGTTCTATTTACGTTTGAAGGTGTATGTTGTTACGAAGCATATAAAGTGAAGGCGGCGTCACATGCCCAAGTGTTTACGAATGCTGAGTAACTCTTACCTCTAGGCACCCCTCGGACCATGCTCCCTTTTCAGACTACTACTTGATGGTGTCTATTGGTGGAGGTCGCCGATCTTACAATTTTGAGCGGCATTGTCGGACGCACGTACAGGAGAATTGAACCGAGAGAATGTGCATATGATATGTCGTGTGAGCACACGCTTCAAAAGTCCCTCATGCAATAAGCCTTTATGCTTACGCCTATAGATAATGAGGTGCCGGTTTGTCGTTGATAGGTGGCCAGTCTGAAATCGTGGGGGATAAACTCCAAGATGCGTTGTCTGGCAGATACCCTGTTTACACGTACGTAAAAGGACATCTGATAGGGCTCCGGGTAGTCGTATACTAGTAGCTAGCTGTAAGTAACATCATCTCCGATAAGCTTAAAGCTCAAATACTGGTAGTATAGGCACATCTCTCCGGACGCTGGACGGGAGTCGCCGCACTCCATCTCGCAGGTTCCCGAGAAGCTGGGGAGATGGCGATCGTTTATACTGCGGAGGATGCCAACGAGATGTAAGTTCCGATAACGATGCAGGTACCTTGAACATCTTGATACCAGTATGCGGAGAAAGATAGCAGACCGAAGCATAGGCAAGGATGCTGATAACGAAAAGGGTGGGAGGAGGATTACAGTAGACTACAGTATAATATGCTGGTAATACGAAGTGCTCTGTATAGCGTGCGGAACCACGGCGACCCCGGACTGGCCTGGAGGTGCGGAATCAGAGGTGCTACGGAGTACTGTAGCTACAGTACTTGAAGGCTTGCTTATCTAGGCGGTGTGATTGGTTAGACAATCTTTGAACTTGTTTGATGTGGCGCCGTTTTAGCTGCTTTTCTATATGGAATTCTCGAACAAGATCTAGCCTGATGGGGCAAATGTGACGGGTTTTGTGCCTTTTTCAGGCTTGACTCATGTGGGCTGATATAGGGAAGAAGAGGATGAGAAATGAAAAATTCTTCCCGCGAAATGATAAGAAAAAAGGCTGGGCAAGCCGATATATATTCTAGAGTCTTTTTTTTATGGGCTCGACGCTGCTAAGAGGGGCAGAACAAAGTGCTCGCACAGCATACGTAGATAGCTGCAACCCTCTCGAGAACCTTGATGATTTACGTTACACAAAGACCAGCTGGAACAAAGAAAACAAAGAAAACACAAGCATTCCACGGAGACAAAGAAGACAGCATTCCATTCCATCTGACCACCAACATCGCTGCAACGTGGCGATCTAGGCTTGATCCGGGACTGCAGAGGCTACCGACGTAAAATGTGTGTGTGCGCAGGCGCTAGCCGACGGTCCGAGGGAAATGTGGCGGCGCCAGAGTTGCTGCGAGTTTTGGGTTGCATTTTCCAGGCCTATTAATTACGCTGTATGAAGTACCCGGCTCAGTTCTGGGGGCCCGCCTAATCAACTCACGAGTAGCGGTTTTCAGTGAAGTAGCAGAGTAGTTGATAGAGTGTAGCAAGGCACAGTAGGGGACCTTGAGTGCTAAAAATGCCCGCTAAGCGATATCCACTGATAGTGCATCTTCGGTATCGGAGGGTTGCATTGCAATTAAGAGCATTGACCCCATAGTCTAGTTTTAAACTGATGGGTGACGACACGGCACCACAGCAAGAGGTGGTCCCGGTTGCTCCTTCAGCTTCCAGGGTCCACCGCACCTGCCCGTACCGCGCAAATGGATAACTGGATGACTCGATTAATGGATTCATTGATTCATTGATTTCGTTAATTCATCTTCCTCCACCCTCTCTGCCTCTGCTCTGCTTTGATGCCCAGCTATCGACACTCGCCATGCCATAAATCATACTTACAGCGAAACACACACTCTCTCGACCGAACCGAACCGATCCGATCCAGCTCCTCCTCTCTTCCCCCGCGCGCACTGCCGAAAACCCTGCCACATGAGCAAACAAGCAAGCAAGGAGTCCTCCGTAGTCCAGCAGTAATACGGACGGTACAAAAGAAAAGGCACGCGAGATGGTGCATGCAGCCACAGCTCGGAGCTGCGTTGCCGCATCTAGAAATCCCGGAAATAAAGAAAAACAACGTTTTAGCCTAACAAAGAGGCATAATCCTCTTCCGCAGAGCCTATCAGCACCATAATAATCCAAGGGCCAAAAAAAGCAGCCACTTTTCTCATTCCACCCCCGCGGCCTCGCCCCTGTCGGCTTCGTTCGCCGCCACCGCTATCGCTAGCTGCCCCACCAGTGTACGCGAAAAAAAAGTTGTGTGAAGAGCTTTTTAAACCACCAGATCCCGCAAATCTTTTGGTTTCCCTCTTCCCCTTTTCAGAGGACGTATTCGTCCTTCCAGCTTCGAGTTCGACGCGTTCCTCCAAAGACAAACTTGCCAACCATGGGGTGGATGCACAATGTCAACGTAAAGGTCGCCGCCGGTCCGGTGGGCCGATGGTTTCGTTTGGAGGGCTCTGGCCATGTAAGTCGCCAAATCTTCTTTTTCTTGAGTCACCACATCACGAGACCGCTCGTGGTTGAAAGAATATCGCCTCCAGGCTCTAGGGGGAGCTTTGGGACGGCATAGAAAGCTTTCCAAACAAACACAGATCCCCATTGTAATATAGTCAGTCCTCTTTGCTCATCAAGCCATGTCTTTCTTAGCCCAAAGAGCGAAAGGGATCCAACTTCTTCACCGAGATCCGCGGTGGTATGGCCACCTTCTTCGCCATGGCCTACATCCTCGCCGTCAACGCCTCCATTGTGTCTGATACGGGCGGTACCTGTGTCTGCAATGGCGGGCCATCAGATCCCATTTGCAACACCAACGAAGAGTATGCCTTGTGCGTCCAGGCCATCAAGCGCGACGCCGTCACCGCTACCGCTGCCATCTCAGCCCTGGCCAGTTTCTTCATGGGCCTCTTGGCTAATCTGTAAGATAAAAAACCCGTTTCTGAAACATATCCCGTGGGACAGATATCTGACTCGTTTTGTGTTAATAGCCCCGTCGGTCTGGCTCCTGGAATGGGTATGTCGCGGCTCCGATATTCTCGGTGGAGAGGCTCGTTCAAAGCGAAAATAATTGTACTGACTCATTGATCGCATAGGTCTGAATGCCTACTTTGCTTATACTGTTGGTAAGTTGGAACAGCCCTCCCCTGATCCCTAGGCATGTTGCCTTGTATTCTGACTTTCCCACTCAGTTGGCTTTCACGGAACTGGTCCCGTTCCTTTCCGAGTCGCCTTGACTGCCATTTTCGTCGAGGGCTTCATCTTCCTGGGTCTCGCCCTCTTCGGTATGCGACAGTGGCTTGCCCGAGCCATTCCCCACTCCATCAAGCTGGCTACCGGTGTGGGTATTGGCCTCTTCCTGACCCTCATCGGTCTCACTTACAGCGAGGGTCTTGGCATCGTTGTTGGCGCTACCGACACTCCTCTTGAGCTTGCCGGTTGCTCGCCTCAAAATATGCTCGCGGACGGCACGTGCCCCAGCTGGGATAAGATGCGCTTCCCCGCCATGTGGATTGGCATCTTCTGCGGCGGCATCTTCACCGTGCTCCTCATGATGTACCGCGTCAAGGGTGCCGTCATTGCCGGCATCATCCTCGTCAGCATCATCTCCTGGCCCCGAACCACACCCATCACCTACTTCCCATACACGGCTGTTGGCAACGACAACTTCAACTTCTTTAAAAAGGTTGTAGACTTCCACCGCATTGAGCACACCCTCAACGTGCAGCAGTGGGATGTTAGCGAGTACGGCGGCCAGTTTGGTCTTGCCCTCATCACTTTCCTCTATGTCGACATCCTGGACTGTACGGGTACTCTGTACGGTATGGCTCGTTTTGCCAACCTCATCGACCCTGTCACCCAGGATTTCGAAGGCTCTGCTGTAGCCTACATGGTCGACGCTGTCAGCATTTCCATTGGTGCTCTCTTTGGTGTCCCTCCCGTCACGGCCTTTGTCGAGTCTGGTGCTGGTATTTCTGAAGGTGGCAAGACTGGTCTCACATCCGTCGTCACCGGAATTTGCTTCTTCATCAGCATCTTCTTCGCTCCCATCTTCGCCTCCATCCCACCCTGGGCTACCGGCAGTGTCCTTGTCATCGTTGGATCCATGATGGCCACGTCCGTCACGGAGATTAACTGGAAGTACATGGGTGATGCCATCCCCGCTTTCCTGGCCATCGCCATCATGCCTTTCACATACTCCATTGCCTACGGCCTCATTGCTGGAGTCATGTCGTATATCATCATCAACTCCACCGTTGGACTGCTGAGAATAGTCTCTCGTGGTCGCATTGTGCCTCCTAACCACGATGAAAAGGAGCCTTGGACATGGCGCATTCCTGGCGGCTTCTTCCCTCCCTGGCTGGTTCGCCTGTTCCAGGGCAAAAAGGACTTTTGGCGGGAGTCTGACACTGTTGTCGTAGAAGAACACGCGTTGCAGAAAGAGCGAGACGCCAACTCTGAAGATCACGACATTTCCGATGTTAGCCGTACCACCGAAACCCCCGAGGTCAAGATCTAAACAAAAGCCCTGCGTCGGGTATAGAAGCAATTTTCAAGTTTGCTCGTGAGCATATATAAAAGATATCCGAGAGATGACGAGACATGTGGATATCTTGTGTTTTTTTTTTTTTTTTTTTTTTTTGTTCCTGAGAAAATAATGTTCCGATATGTGAAGAGGTGGTATAGAATTTTTGACGGAGCATTGA